>JACCIC010000142.1:1235000-1482208 GCA_018907035.1 Sycobia sp. Sy_11
TGGTTCCAGAAGTATCTGGCCCAACAAATATAACTTTTGGAAAAAAATATATTTATTTTTTAACATAATCTCCTTTTAGCTCTATACACTTTTCCCAGCGATGCTCAATAAGTTCGAAACCCTTTTTATAATAAGAATTGTTAAGCTCCTTATAATAGCCATTAACTGCCGACATCACCGCTTCATTGTTGGAAAATCTTTGACCAGCGAGCCATTTTTTCAAGTCTGGGAACAAAAAATAATCCGAGGGAGCTAAATCTGGCGAATAGGATGCATGAGGTAGCAAATCAAACTTTAATTCATTAATTTTGGCGATATCAATAACGGATGTTGTTTGCTCGTTCATTGTCTTGATGGAACAAAACTTTCGTCTAGCCAAATGCGGCCGTTTTCGCTTGATTTTTTCGCTCAAACGCTGCAATAAGTTCGCATAATACTCGCCGTTGATAGTTTTTCCTTTTTCAAGATAATCAATGAAAATTATACCACACGCATCCCAAAAAAAACCGACACCATAACTTGCCTGCAGATGGAACGGTCTTTGCCTTCTTTGGAGCCAGTTCTCCTTATTGAGTCCATTGTTTTGATCGTTCTTTTATTTCGGGTGTGAACTGGTGGACCCATGTTTCATCCATTGTTATGAAACAGCGCAAAAATTCGGCTTTATTTTTGCGAAACATTGCCAAACACTTAACTGAAACATCTTCACGACGCTGTTTCACTGTGAGGAAACTCGGCACCCATCTTGCGCACAGTTTTGTTATCTCCAAATTTTTAGTTAATATGCAATATACCATACTTTTTGAAATGCCTATCAGGTCTGTTACCTCGCGCATTTTCAATCGACGGTCACCAAATATCGCTTTATGGATTTTCTTCAACATTTCTGGAGTCGTCACCTCATTTGGTCAACCAGTGTGATACTCGTCTTGGCAGCTCTTACGACCTTGTTTAAACTCTGCTATCCAATATTTTACTGTTTCAATCGAAGGAGCCGTCTTATCCAGATTAGAGTCTAGTTCAGCTTTTATATTGATTGGGCTGAGGTTTTTCAAATAAAAGTATTGTATCACATAACGATGATCAAGTTTTTTTATGTTTAAAAATTCACTGAGAACGTTCACTATTGATGGCTGTCGAACAAATACTAAACATCATGGCGTCTTCACACTTCAGGCATATGCTTTATAGATTATGTACTTTCTAATACGGTGTAATTTTTTTCGCAACTACCAGCACCTCTAGTTCTGGCCAGGTACTTCTGGGACCACGCTCATATGTTACTAAAGGACAACGTGACTGCCCAGGTTGTCCTTAATAACATAGAATATTGCTTTTATTATTTTTATTTTATTTTATTACTAATTTTATTTTATTTTTATTTTTAATTTTTAATACACTTTATTGTAGTAATAAGTTTTATTTTAGATTCTATGGGGTTGAACGTGAACAAGAACAGTCTGAATATTATTTTCGCTAATATATTATATTATAAAGACTGTAAAACATATAAAAATATTTATTAATTTAAATTTACTTTTCGACAATATTTGGCAGAGGATTTGTTTTTTAAGCATTATTTTATTACTGACAGGAAAATGTATTTCCTGTCAGTAATTTGAATTTTTCAAAATAAGATTGTAACTGTATATTATTATATATTAGTCGCCTTACGAAACTACGATGAAAAATTTTTTATTTACATTTTATGGAGTGCTTAATACAAATTTTTCTCGTGAAAACGTTAACAGCTCTGTAAAAAGCTCGTTTTTCTAAATTATATTGTAAAATACGAAAATGTTCATAAAGGATTCTTAAAAGAAGTTTTCTTTATCAATAGGAGTTTGCGAAAAAATATATTCAATCCAACAGAAGATATAGAATAGACAATAGTAATATTATGCTTATGGCAATATTTATGAAAAAAGAACATATACAGAATATATAGACTAAAAAATATGTAATTTGTTGAGATGTTGAATTATTATTTCAAATATTTGTTGACATTTTTTGTATTTTACGAGATAAGTTAGACAAAGGATTTTATACTGGGTTTTAAGGTGATTTATTCTAAAAATGGAATTATCGTCAATATTTACTATCATATCTGTGAATCCAAAATATATGTATGTACAGTACGTAGTAACTGTGCGAACCTGTAACCGGCGCTAAAATACCAACTGTACGTCCACGTTCGTGTGCCGTGGTAACGTATCCCCCACCTTTAGTGAATGGAGCATGTATGGGGGATGCGGCTAAAATACAGCAATGGTCTCTTAGGATAGGATCAACGAGCTTTTGACCTAACGGGATTGGTGCACCCGGGAGTAACCGATGCTGAGAGTGGGAAATTGGTGCTTGCTTTCTAATGACCGCAAACCCGTTACAAGTAGTTCAGCGATCACAGACAGTCAAATCTTTGGAACGTTCTGCTTTAATGGCCCGGGGGCTTGGCTTTATCGCCGAGCCGAGAGAAGGAACTACTCTATAAAAACCCCCATAATCCTAAATTGTATGGTAGTTATGATAGGGGATGCATGGTTCCAGGGCAGAAGATGGGAACCACTACAACTGCCAGTGAAATTTATACACCGTCCGTTCAAATAAATCTTGTCCACCGAACGGGATGCTGCAAAGCGTCCTCAGTAGGTGGACGTACGACAATATGTTAAAATCTTAAAATAAACAAGAGAAAAAAGTAGAGGAGGATAAGGAGAAAGATAGGGAAGCTAGGGAGTTTAGGAAGCCCACCAGGGCTAGAACTGCAGAGAACCCAAAAACGAAAATGGGAATAAAAAGACGCCGCAAGTTAGGCTCACCAAAGCAGATGCCGTCAAAACAGCCACTCAAGCGGCAAGCAAAAGTAGGCAAAATGCAGACAAGCCAGTCAGCTCCTCCTCAGAGCCGATAACGCAGAACATCTGTCCAGTAGACACAGAGGCCATGAAAAATACAAAGGTGGGGCAAACAGTTGAGGTAAGGACAGCCCCACCAGTGCATGAGGTAACACTACCAGAGACAGCCTAGAGGTTCCAGCCCAGGCTGCGGACCACTTCGAAACCATAAAGGCAGCCCTCAAAGCAACAACAGAGGACACAGGAATGAGGAAGGAGGGGCTGAAAAGCCTCAAAGAGTTAATGGTAGCCATCTCAGAGATGACCATCAGATGTACTCGAGCGGAGGCTATATCGGAGGCCCTGCAAGAGCTTGCCGCAAGTAACAAGGAACCGCAGACCTACGCATCTGCGGTATCCAAAGTAACAAATAAACAGGCAGAACGCAAGTTGGTCGCTCCAAAGGACCAAGTTGCTAAAGCCGCAATCAGACCACCGCCAAAAGTGGTCTTTCTGGAGCCGAGGGATGAGGAAAAAATATCCTTCACCGGCAAAGCAAAAGAAGTCTTGCAAAAGACTTTTAACACGAGGCAGGCCAAGGTTCAAATCAGAAACTTTAGAGAGACCAAGCAGGGCCTCCTTATCGAGACGGCAAGAGAGGTGGGGCTCGAAAAATTAAAAGCTTCAAAAAGCTCCGCGATGCTTTTTGAAATTTAGGCCCCAACTAGAGGAAAGCCAAGGCTCATTGTCTACGACGTGCCCAGGGACATGTCGGCAGACGAAGTGACCTTGGCAATTTACGATCAAAATGACGAATTGGCCTGAACAGGTGAAGAATTCTCAGAATTCTTCAAGTGCCGCCTCAAAACGGGCAAAAGAAGTGATACGACAACAAATTGGGTGGTAGAGGTATCCCATGAAATAAAGGGTAATCTACTACAACGCAAGAGGGTCTACGTTGAGTGGCTCTCTTGCAGAGTATAGGATTACCTCCGCGTCACAAGATGTTAGAAGTGCCAAGGGTATGGGCATGTAGCAAAACATTGCAAATCTGAGCAATGCTGCTCCCACTGTAGTTCAGAGGAACATGGCAGCAAATACTGTACAAAGAAAGAATCAGCACCGAAGTGTGTTAATTGCAAAAAGGCCAAAAGGCCAAGTAACCATGGCTCAATGGACAACAAGTGTCCTACGTATAAAGCTGCAGTAGAAAGTTTAGTGAAGACCACTGACTATGACCAGTATGTACGAAATAATCGAAGTGGACCTGCCCTGCGCTTCGCGCAGCTAAATGCCAGAAGAGCACGTCGGGTCACTCCAGAGATAAGATCAAAATGTGTGGAAAGAGGAGTAGACATCCTGCTTCTCCAGGAGCAATACCAGCGCAGTAGCCGAATAGAGGGTTTCGGGCTGTGCACAAGGATGGTATATGTGTATGGGCAAATCCCCTGGGCGATAATAGCAGTCGTCAACCCCGAGGTTAACGTGCTAAAACTAACGCACCTAACAAATATACACTTCGCTGTAGCGGGGGTTAGATTGCGTTCTTTAACGATGTATGTGGTCAGTGGATACTTCCAGCTGAACCACGAAATAGGGGTACACCTTACCCATTTGAGTAAGGTGTTGCACGCACTTCGAGAGAGGATGGTGTTAATAGGTGTTGATTCCAATGCCAGATCTCCTCTGTGGCGAGCTGATCGCACCGACCGCAAAGGGGAAGAGCTGTAAAATTTCATAGCGCAGTGGAATCTCCGGATCGCCAACGTGCTAGCTAGTATCACTACCATCTTCAATGAAGTTGGAGAGGGAAATGTGGACGTAATTCTTGTCACCACCAATCTCGAGACAATCATCACAGGATGGTCCGTCAGAGAGGACTGAACCTTGAGTGATCATAGAACGATCACGTACCAATTAATCGGAGCAAGCGCACCTGCAAGTTCAGGTGCTGCGAATCAAGGTTAGAAACTCAAGAGATACTCCACACAGAAAGCGAACTGGGAAACCTTGTGCGCTGTACTCGTAGATGAATGGGACCAGGTCCCTAAAGAAATGCCCAGTTTCAAAATGGAGACAATAGAGAGAGTTCGCTCATTGACAGCCACTTTGAGGAAAGCGTACAATGCTGCCATACCAAGGAGTAGAGCAGCTGTTAGGAGGGCTCCCTGGTAGAACCCTGACTTAGATAGGTTGAAAAGGGCTACAAACCGAGCCCGTCGAGTATTCCAGAAAGAGCGTGATCCCGTCAGACGGGCGCACCTCAAGAAAGAATACAAAGCGACCAGAAAGGAGTATGTCCGTAGACTTAGGCATACTAAAGAAACTAAATGGCAAGACTTTGTCATTGTAAACGGTAATCGGAACCCCTGGGGTGTAGCTTACTGACTACAGGTAGGTAAGCTGTCCATTAAGGAGGTTGCTTGCAACGTCTGTCTGGATACTAAACACCCTGTTCACTCCAGACATTATACAGGATGAAACGCAAGAGCAAAAAGATATGAAGTCCTTGGCTAACGCTCTTCCCCCGAGGAGAGCTGAGCTACCTTTGTTTTTTTTTTTGTCCGAACCTGTAACTCCGCCACCGTAATAGTAGATCCCTACTCTCTCGATTGAAACTTTGACGACTCTTGTATGATCATTTCTTCGCCAGCTTAGTGTTTTTAACAAAGCGTGAGTAGTGCATGTCACGAAAATGGAACAGAGAAATTTAGAGCAACGGTGCATCATAAAGTTTGTGTGAAACTCTGCAAAATCGCGACAGAAACTTATGAAAAAGTGTTTAAAGTGTATGGTAGTGATGCTCTGAATCGTATTCATGTGCTTCGGTGGTATACTGCTTTTAAAAAAGGTCGTGGGAGCCTCAAAGATGGGGCACGGGGCGGAAGGTCAATTCAAGTTGGCACCGACCCGAATGCGCAGCGCGTTCGCGCCCTTGTCCGTTAAGACCGGCGACTAACCATTCGCATGTTATCTGACGAGTTGAAGATTATGCGAGAAACAGATCAGCAAATAGTCCACCGACTGAACATCGCTCAAGATTGTCTCGAGCAGATTGAAGTGATCCTACTTTTCTCGATTGAGTTGTTACCGATGATGAAAGATGGTTCTTTGAAGATGACCCCGCAACTAAGCAACAAAGCCAACAGCGACTGTCCCCTGGAGCGCCAAGGCCAAAAATGGGGAAAATAAGCAGGTCCAAAGTAAAAGTCATGTTCATTTACTTTTTCGAAAGCAAAGGCGTGGTTCACAAAGAGTTTGTACTACCTGGACAAATCGTAGATCAAGTATTCTACCGCAATATGCTCGACAAATTACGAAAATGGGTGCTCTGAGAGTGTTCAGAGATCACCAAGACTTGGGTTTTGTATCACGATAATGCTCCCTTTCACAGCGTGTTCAGAGTCTCTTAGTTTTTGTCATCTAAGGGCATCGCAATGTTACCACATCCGCTCTACTTACCGGACATGTCATTTTGCGAAGTTTTCGTATTACCCGATTGGAACAAATGCGCCAATGGTCGACATTTTGACTCCATTGAGGACATCCAGTAATCTATGACGAGGGTACTCTGAGAGGTCTGATAGAAAGGGTTCCAGAATTGTTACGAAAACTGGAAAGCTCGCTGGAATAAGTGTATAGATGCGGGAAGGGGTTACTTTGATGGCGATTGCAGCGATCTACCTTAGTTTTTAAATATACTTGATTTTTTACTTTTGTCGCATTACATTGTCCGACCTCTTACTTGTAGTGGCTTTTTATAGGCAAAAAAGAAATTTCTTTGATATGGTACTACCATATCAAACGAATATCTTTTTTGCCTACAAAAACCTGATACATGTATTTTGAGTATAATTAAAATAGCTTTCATAGCTATTAAATTTAACTTATTCATGAAAATTTTACAGTTTCTGTGAATACTAAAATTTTTCATATAGATATTTCTTTAAGTAAATTGCTATAAAAATACTGCTTTTGGTACACAGCTTTTCTTCAGTATCTTTGCAGTTTATATATAAAGAGTTTAAACAATCATTTATAAAAAAGCATGAGTTATCATATTTCTAGATGTATAACCCAGTAAAAACTACTATTATGTTCAAAATACTGTTTCTTATGAATTCAAATTATTTTTAATATTCAAACTTAATTTTTTTTCATACTTTTGGAAAATCTTCAATAAGCATAATTTACTTACTTAAAGCAGTTTTCAAATCAAAATTCTAAGTCAAGAATTAAGGTTATATTTATATATATATATATATATATATATATATATATATATATATTCTCAGCGTAGAATTACTTTCATATAATTCCTATTATGGTATACATTCTATATATGTATATATATATATATATATATATATATATATATATATATATATATATATATATATATCATATCATATCATATCATATCATACTAATTTATAAAGACAAAGTGTGTTTTTGTTTGTACACGATAACCAAAAAAACTACTGAAGCGATTGTTCTGAAATTGGACATATAGCTTCTATATTAACTTAGAAAGCACATAGTCTATGCTTTTTATTGAAAATAATTTTATTTTCATCAATAAATTAAGTTAATTGTTTTCACAGTCAGTTTCATCAGCGACCACTAGGAAAGTGTCAACTCAAAGTAGTTCTCTTAAAGTATTAATACCAGGCTAGTTCAGACGAACTATCATATCCAACTTTGGGATCGTATCCTAAAGAAGGTGTGTGTTAGTCGGTATTACTCTATTTGTCCTTCAGGTTTATCTGACACTACTCTCACACTTTCTGGATATCTTAATTTTTGTACATTTTATTTTCTCTTACGTGGGAAAATCTCACTTCTCTCTCTCCTTCTTTCTTTTTTCGTCTTCTCTTACAAAATGGTTTTGTATATCAAATCATACTAAACATCATTTGTGACGACAAATTACATTTTTGTTATTATACGTTGTATTACTTTCAGAATTGACAAAAACTAGATTTTTTTAGTTTGAACAAGAGCAATGATTGAAAAATAGGGTTTTTTACCAACACCTCGAAACTATGTGTGTGTATATAATATATATATATATATATATATATATATATATATATATATATATATATATATATATATATGTATATAATACATCGTCACTTCTGCATAAATAAAAAGATAAGATCCGCTTAAAAAATATATTATTTGCATACCAACATTTTGTGGTTCAACACGATATCCCGTTGTCTCAGGATGATTTCTACTAGGAGTTTTGTATTCGCATGATAGAGTGCGATGTTTAGGTGTCTCTGGACAATTTGTACGGGGAATATTGTATTTTGTTGATAGAAAACGACCGCCAGTTATAAGGAAATCGAATTCAATGGGAAGATTAGTGTTGGGACGAATAGAATAGAACTAATAGAATAGAATACTCTACCAGGTAATTTCGAACGACTTCTACGGGAAGTATTATGTTTTGTTCGATTAGTATATTATTTTTAGTATATTAGTCTATTATTTAGTAAATTATTTGTAGTAATAGAGTACTTTTTACTTAGATATATTGAATTGTTTAAGAAATCGATTAAATTATTATCTCGGGCGAAGCCGAGACGAAGGGAATGCTAGTATATATTGTGACGTGGATTGCAAGAGTCGCTTACACTTACTATCCTAGGTCCTTATGCTCTCTCTCCCGTCGTAGCTTTTGTAAATATGTATATACTTCTCTTGTCTACATGTAAATATTAATATATAGTTTGTTACAGGCCGATGTATTAACACACCGGCGGAGAGGTAAGTGAGAGAGAGAGAGAGAGAGAGAGAGAGAGAGAGAGAGAGAGAGAGAGAGAGAGCGAGAGAACAGGGAGTGGGGACTGTTAGTCGCGCGCGAACTGTGATAGAATCGAGAGAGAGCTCTGCTTTATTGCGTGCGAGAGATTTGTTTTTTCGAGACGCGACGAGAAAAATAGAAATCCGTTTTTCGGTGATCTCGCCTCGCGGGGTATCTTCTTGTTCTGTTCGACTCCTACGGCTATTCGCGCTTACCGTTGCCTCCGGGCCGAGATCCGCGGAGTACTTGCAGGGCTCGAACTAACGAACCTGCCATCCGGCCCCTGCCTGTGCGGAGTAACCATCCTATCCCGGGGCCACCGACGCGGGGATACCACCTCCCGCGTCTGCCGTACGTTCAGGGCTTGCCGCCGCCGCCTCCTGCCAGCAGCGGACGACTCGACAACATCGGCGTCTCGACTGTAAGTGGCAGCCCCTTATTCTCTCTCTCTCTCTCTCTCTCTTTCTCTCTCTCTCTCTTCCCTGACTCTGCACGCGTCGTCTCATCGGCGGCTCTCGGCCTGCGTACCGCGCCTCGCGACTTCGCGGATCTATTCTACGAGACGAATGACCTGATTAAAGACTTGTATAATTTTATTCGTTCTTATCTCCTTACCTCACGCGTCCCCGTGCATGCGATATTTCGCTTCTCGCGGACCGCCCCTCTCCCTCGCCGAAACGATTCGGGGCTAAGCCTAGCCGGGCACACCTTTTGCAACGGCCGGGCCCGCTGTCCTCGTGTTTGAGGCGGCTTTATTTATTTATTTATTAATTTATTGTAGAAACTGTAGATGCGTCCGGATATGTTAATACATAATTTATTATATATCTTATTATATATTCTATGATATACTTAATGATATATTTATTACGCATTTGGGTTTTTTGCATAATATTTTAGCGTCTCGATGAAATTCGAAAATCATGCGTATAGCTAAAAATTTTAGTTAGAATATAATTTAAAATTATATCTACACTGAAAAATACAAATGGGCAGCGCGCCGAGAGTGTTTACGAATTCGAATCGGTAATGTAATGTCAAGCCCTCTGTCAGTTCCGCGAAAGCGGCTGAAAAGCAGCACAAATTTAATGTACAGCCGAATACGAGAATATAATATTTATGCAGCTGTGAGCAATAATTATATTTATTAGTTGAATTCATATGGACAGTTATATTAATCTGATACATAAGATATAATAACGTCGGTTATTATCTTTAAGTAAAATTTATTCATTAATTTATTATTATCTAATAAGTAAGATTACTAGCCATATTTACTAGCCAATAAGTAAGAATACTAACCATATTTTAATATGAATTTAAAACTTAAATCAAAATTCGATATTTCAATATAAAACATACAAAAAATACACACACCTATTAATGTATTACCAACATGCGCTAATAGGCTAGCATGAATATATAAAATACAATATATATATAGAATATTGTAAAGCGTGTCCTATTACATCTTTATGTATTCATCGTAATAATAAATTAATTAACATAAAATAATGATTTAGCAAATAACAATTAAATAACAATGTTTTTTGTTTTTTTTCTTCTCTTTTGTTTTGTCTCGTCTCTTTTCTTCTATCAGGACAAAACATACGAAAATTTTTGCTGGGTGTTCTATCTCGTCGTAACAACTATCAAATTAACATCGCTCAACGGGTTAGTTACGGGCTTTATTTAATTCATTAATTATTTTAATACTTATTAATTAATTAACTAAGAAATAAATTCTCACAAAAATTTTTTTTTTGAAGTGGTTAATTGGTTGTTTAATTAATCTCTATTGCTTTTGTTGTTTTTCCAATTGCTTGAATATTAACGATAAATTTGTCATTCATCTAGTTAATTAATTAATTTTTGCAATTTATTTAACAATTATAATTAATTGATTTAAAATTTCTCGCCTGTTTTTCAATTTATAAATAAAGAACAACATTTTTTTTGTTCTGTTTTTTTGTTTTGTTGTTTTTGTTCGTTGGTCTCTCTTTTGTTTCCCGTCAATGAAACAAATAAATGAAGGCAAACCCTCCAAACGATTTTAATGACTGGCTCCAAAGTCTATACGAGGAGGAGAAAGACATCATAACAACGGAGTTGGAATAAAAAAATGATGGTTCCCCATTTCAGAGGGTTGCCAGGCTATATAGCAGACTGGCAGGAAACTATAGCCCGGGAGACTTTGTGGAGTATGAGAGTGGAGGCGATATCGCAAAAATACGCGCGCGTAGAGATAAAAATTTATTAAAAATTGTAACCTGGACAATGCGTGATGCAACGAAAACGTATATCTTAAATAACATGGAAACAACATACGCCGAACAAGCTGATAATTCAGTTGACACACAGCAGGCTCGGGAAGTTAATCCTAGCACAGGGCAAAGACGTAGCACAACAGCTGTCGATCAGCAAATGCAAAACCTGATCGATTTTAATTTGGCAGAGATCAACAGGCACGAACCGCTCGTATGTAATACAGTCAATGAATCGTCGATTCAGGCAGCCATAAGGAGCGTAGCTACGTCCCCCGACTCGTCTGTCATGAATGACATTACACGTCAGGCGAAAGTCTCGTATCTCATATATCAGGTGCAGCAGTCGAACATTAGTCTGCTAACCCGAAAGACAATCTAACATTAGTCCTGTATTACACAGCTAACAGAATATGCTACAAACTTGGATGCGAGAACAAAACAGGCCCAGCGCACTGACATTGCTAAAACCGTGCGCCAATGGAAAATCCAGTCCAATGGTGCCAAAAAAAAGCGTTGAGAAATTTCTGCAGAGGATCACGGAATTTCGCTGATTGATGCCGCTCACGGACGAGGATGTACTTAATGCAATGGTGGAGGCCCACGACATCGACCGACGCTTTCAAGCTGAGCTGATCAGCGAAGTACAGCGGCGTACGCAAACCCAACGCGAGCCAACACGTGACTACGTGTTCTGCTTGCTGACCATCCTAAATCGGTCCGAAGAAGGGCGAAAAACAGCTTGCTCTCATCTACCGTAATCTACTCCCGGAGATACAGAAGTTAGTTCCGCGGGAGAAGATTACGTGCGTAAATCGGCTAATCGAGCTCGCTCGAGAGGCCGCATGCGTCCTCCACGCAGAGCGCAACGATAAGCCACCTCCGTCACCCTAGGACTGCATAATGCCCGAAGTGGCTTTTCATGCGGCAGACACGTCTCGGACGCGCCCGAAGCCAAAGATCGCGGCCGCGGACGTGAAGTCGCCCGATTCAAAGCTTTAGTTGAGAAGTCTTGTAAGCCGCAGGCTTTAGCTCCACTTCCCCTGATTTAAAGGCGCCAGTTGTCCCAGCTCTTATAACGAAGAGGAGCAGTCGCGACTCACGCCCGCTGTCGCCAAGTACAGGGAAGATCGGAGCGTCGACCACACCGAAGTCAGAAAGGAAGCCATCCTTCAGGAGAAAGCTCGAGCATAAGCTCCTCAGCGACAGGAACAAAGGTCGGACAGCACGTCCTCATCCGCGGTTCTTATGATGGGGTTGTGGTTGGCCAGGTCATACGTTGCGCAGCTATCCTGAGTGTTTGGGAAATGCGAAAAAGGGCGAGTGTTTGTGGTCCAACTCGCCCCTACGCTCCGTGAGACCTCTGAAGATCAGCAGGCAGCTTCGAGGACACAGGGTAATGATGACTGGCTCCTCCTGTTTCTAAAGGCGGAGTATCACGACCGTGACTCCGCTGACTCAGCCAAAAGTGTCGACTCGATTCGGTATTCACGATGGTGGGTAGAGGTGGGCATAGGCGAGTTTCGATGCAGGGGCTGCTCGTACAGCTTTCGGAGCAATCGGCCTGTAGATTGCATCTGCCCTTGGTCGTCTAGTTCGATCCTTTCCCGGATCTGGCACTCGACTGACCACGGGAAAAATTGAGCCCATAATAGGCCAGATGGCCCATCCGTTTGCCATTGCAGACGTTGAAATGGAGTTAGACTTAATTGCAGACTTGGAAAACGACTATCTGCTCGGTCAGACTTTTACCGCGCTTTCAATGCGGCCATCCAACCGCGCGACAACACCATGTTTTTCGAGGGTACTGCGGATTTCATTCCGCTACAACTTTGCACCGTCTCAGTTACCTAGGCGTATTCGCTTACCCCTATAGGCTTGGCTGAGATAACGTCGAGCTCTCGAGGAACTCCTCGATCAGATACTACCTCCGGCTGATAAACCTCTGGGCTGCCTGCATCTGACAGACCACTTGATTGATATCGGCGATGCTAAGCCGATTAAGCAGCGTTATTATCCGGTCTCTCAGAAGATTGAGCTGGAGATGCATGCGCAAGTTCGCAAAATCGTTGATCAAAGTGTATGCCCTGTCTTGATGGGTTGCAAGAGCGACGGGAGCTACCGATTCTGCGTGGATTATCGCAAATTCAATTCCGTGTCCAAGGTCAGCGCTATTCGCTCTCTTACATAGATGTAATTTTAGGGAAACTAAGAAACCGCGATATATCTCTACAGTGGACCTCAGCAGCGCCTACCACCAGGTCCCTCTTTGGGAGGACTCGCGACACCTCTCTGCCTTCACGGTGCCAGGCATAAAGTTATTTGAATGGACACGTATGCCTTATGGTGTCACCGATAACTGCTGAGCGGCCCTCAAATGGAGCCGGTGGCCTTCGCCTACCTCGATGATGTGATCATCGGTACGGAGAGCTTTAACGAGCAGCTCAGGTGGCTCGAACACATTCTGCGACGAATTTTTGATGCCGGCTTTACGATTAATAGGCAGAAGAGCAAATTCGGACGCGCAGAGGTACGGTTTCTCGGCGTCCTTCGGTTAAGATTGCACAAATGTTGACTTACGCCGCACCAATGAACCTGAGCAAAGCAGCTCCGTAGGTTTCTATGCCTTGCGCCCTGGTATCGCAAGTTCTTCGACAACTTTGCAACGCTTGCCGAGCCTCTCAGCCGATTAACCAATAAGAGCATCAAGTATCATTGGGGAGAAGAGCAGCAGCAAGCTTTCGAACATATCCGGGCGCTCGTCGCATCTGCACCAGTCCTTTCTCGACCATCGTTGGGAAAAACGTTCCTCATCCAGACGGACGCCAGCGACTCGGAACTAGGTGCCGTGCTCACGTAATCAGTTGATGGCGTGGAGCGCGTCCTCTCCTACACTAGTCGCACGATGACTGCGGCTGAGCGTAACTATTCGGTCACCGAACGTGAATGCCTCGCTGTGCTCTGGGCTGTGCGTAAATTTCGCCCGTACATCGAGGCCTTCCACTTTCAGGTGATAACCGATCACAGCAGCCTTCTTTGGCTGCACTCATTGCACAACCCCACGAGCAGACTCGCCCGTTGGGCCCTGGAATTACAGGGATATGACTATGAAGTTATCTACCAGAAAGGTACCTTGAATTGCGTACCAGATGCCCTCGAAGTCGCCTCCCTCGGCGTCAACGATGTGCAAGATTCCTGGTATTTGTGCCTTTGCAAGAAAGTGGTGAGCGATCCGGCCGACGACCCATGGTAGAAAGCCGTTGGGCAACGACTGTACTACTATCGTACCGATTCGGCCGTCGAAAGTTTAGTAGATGACCAGGATGCGTAAATGTTAGTCGGCCTAAAGAAGATCGCCGTACCGTTCTTCATGAATGTCATGAGGAGCCCACAGCTGGTCATTTCGGACGCCACAAGTCGTATGCTGGAGACGTCAGGATTCCGTTCCCACGATCTACCCGAGGATACGAGTATTTGCTCGTCTTCATGGATCTACTCACTCGCTGGGTAGAGTGTATCCTTATCCGAATGGCGAATGCGCAAATGAGTTGCCGCGAGTTAAAAGATTGCATATTTTTACGCTTTGCTACGCCCGAAGTGTTCCTACGGGACAACGGCATTGAATTTCGTAATAAGATCATCGAGAAATTCATTGTGGAGCGTGGGGTAGATCATTCAACGATACTCCCTTATCAAGCTCAAGCTAATCCGGCTCAAGTTAATTGGACTCTGAAGATCGCGATAATCGCCTTCATTGAGGAGTCTGATAGCACTTGGGATGCGAGCTGATGTTTGCGTACAACACATCCGTATAAGAGTCCATTGGCGTAACTCCGGTCTTCCTCAACACGGGTCGTCACTCGAGACGTCGCGATGTTCAATACGCGATTGGCGTTCACGTATGGCGGCGTAATCGCATCCTCTCGTCTGGCATACAAGGCGTCAGCGCCAAGCTTGCCCCGAAATTCGACGGGCCCTTTACCTTTCGTGGAGAAACTCGGCACGAATGTTTATCTACTGAGCAACTCTAGTGGAAGAGATACTGGTAAGCATCATGTCGCCAACCTGAATCCCTATAATCGAGATCATGACCCCGATAGCGGGTCCGACACGGAAGAGTCTTCGGGCGAAGAGCATGACTGCAATGCGTCTGATTGTAATGTTGAGGCGAGCGAGCGAAACCGCATTGTAACATCACTGGTGAACGTGCTGCGTGCCTCATTGTAATCTCGATATGAGCGTGCGAAGCGATCTCGCCGCGTGCAATGCCACGCGGCCTAACGCGGATGTCGCGCCGCGTAGCTTAAGGAGACCGCATGGGACGCGAACACTAACCCGTCGAAGGACTGAAGCGCGAGCCCCTGCGAAGCCCCATAACAGCGAAGCCGCCTGTCATAGCTGCATACAACTGGTAAAGCGAAAAGCTGGTCGCACCAGAAAATGTGCTCAGCACTACCGCGGGGCCAATCCCCCGCCGCACTCGGGCCCAAGCCCGAACAGATCAACAGACGATCTACAATACTTTTCATTCCATCGTTTGAGTTGAGTATCTTCTCTCTTATATTCACTTTTATACTTATTTTTACTATCTTTCCTACGGGGAATACCTTTTGATTTTGAGTTGTCTTTCCATACATAAAAAATGGTGGTATTCAGCGTAACAACTCGTAGAGTACATCACTAGTCTACAACAGATAGTTCCTTCCTTGTGCCAAAGTAATGAGTGCTTGGAGCAGTAGTGAGTCAGAACCAAAAGAGGATTATGCTGAAGATAGAACTGGTGAATCATAACCAAATGCCTCTTCAGCAACCTTTGATGATTCTGGGAGAGATAACGGTGTATTTTTTTATTCCATCTATTTCTATTCCATAAAAAGCTTTGTAGGTAATGATAATTTTTATGTAAATATTCCTATAACAGGAAATTGAACCGAGGTAAAATTGAAGTATTCCTTACCTATTACCGATTCTTGGTTAGCAATAAAGTGGATGGACAAGAAAGAAGTTTACATGATAACAATAGTCCATAAAGCTGGTTACGCAAATACAGGGAACAAACATTGGAGTACTAATAAAGAAATTATAAAACCAATATGTATAGTGGACTACAATAAATGGTATCGAAAGCTTTTGTTTCACTTACTTGATTTTGTTCTGGTAAATTCTCATGCATTACATAAAATGAAAAGTACCACTAGCGAAAAGATTTCTTATCCTGATTTTCGTTTAGAAGTGGTATGGGGCTTACTGGGGATACATTCTGATGACTTGCGTCATTCAAGGCAGTCGAATAACTCTTGGCTTACTGGGAAACACTTTCCTAAGAAAATTGACCAAGGGAAAAAGAAAGAAGGTAATTGGAGTTTCTGCCTCAAGACTAAAACCAGACAACAAAGCACTTATGAATGTAGAGCTTGTGAGGTTATTCTATATATAGATCCGTGTTCCGAAACTTATCACACCAAAGAAGTCTTACCTTGATCAAGTTGAAAAAAATTATAAAAAATAAAAGAAAATCATAAAGTCAGATGTTATCGATAGATTCATATATATCTTAGGAGCGCAATACGAGAAAAATACAAAATAAACTTCTAACAAAGTCGAAAAATGTATAAAAAACTAGGTAAATATAAAAAATAAAAAGAATGAAAAAAGGAGCTATATTACCCTCTACCTCCACGTCGTTAGGTCTGGGTAAAATAGAAGGAGAGTGGAAGGCCTAAAAACTCCATATTCTAAAAAAAGAAGCACGAATCAAAACCCATAAACCCTGAGATGGCCATATATCCAGAAGAATGAGTATAATTATGTCTATTCACAATCAAACAAGTGTCTATAAGTATAATTTTTGTTCTAGTATATATAATAATTTCTGCATTTGACCTTGAAGTGACCTTGTTTGACCTCTAAGGACTGCGATCATGAGCAGTTATGACCGATCAGACTGCCGATTTGAATGCAGGACAACTCAAAACCTTGTTATGATTTTGTTTTACCGAACTAAAAATTTTTCATGACCCTCCAGGTTCGGAGAGCCGATATATCGGCTGGGTCCATGAAAGAACCAATGTACATAGTTGATGGGTGATACAAGATATCAATTTGGGCACTTTCAAAGGAGGTTTCGAAACCTCAAAACCCGGCCCTTTAAAGGTTAAATACATATCTCCATGTTGCTGCACTGACACTAGCCCGGAACTGTTATTGACATTACTTCAACCTGGTCGGCAGTCCTTGCGTGGTCCATTCACAGTCAATTCTTTCATGCTATTAGGAGTGTGAATAAGTCTTTCCCGTTTTTTGTAAGAGATGGCGCCACCAATACTGTGCGAGTATTCAATGGTTACATATGTCATAATCAAAGCTTATTCATATGTCAACAATTCCATACTAACACATTAGTTAAAATTTTTTCGCATCATAAATTTTTGATATCGTGAAAATGTCGAAATTTGAGCCGAGTCAACGTCATTTGCGGGAAGTTTCACTTTATTGGTTCAATTTGAAGAAATCTGCTGCCGAGACGCATCGATTGCTTCAGGAGGCTTATGGAGAAGGTTGTGTCGATGATTCAAGTGTTCGCGGATGGTTTCGACGCTTCAAAAGCGGTGATTTCGACGTGGAAGACAAGGAGCGTTCCGGCGGCCGCAAATCTTTGAAGATCGAGAATTGGCGACTTTGCTTGATGAAGATTCTTGTCAAACGCAAGAAGAACTTGCTGAAGCATTGGGAGTTGATCGAACAACCATTTCCAAGCGTTTGCAAGCCATGGGAATGATCCAAAAGCAAGGAAATTGGGTGCCGTACGAACTGAAGCTGAGAGACGTCGAACGGCGTTTTTTCACTTGCGAACAGCTGCTTCAGCGACATAAAAGAAAGGGTTTTCTGCATCGTATCGTGACTGGCGATGAAAAGTGGATACGTTACGATAATCCGAAGCGAAGAAAATCATGGGGACTACCCGGCCATGCATCATCATCGACGGCCAATCCAAATATTCATGGCGCCAAGCTCATGCTCTGTATATGGTGGGACCAGCTAGGTGTGGTTTATTATGAGCTTCTGAAACCGAATGAAAGGCTCACAGGCGAGGTCTATCGACGACAATTGATGCGTTTGAGCTGCGCACTGCGAGAAAAACGGCCACAATACTCCTACAGGCACGACAAAGTTATTTTGCAACATGACAATGCTCGTCCACATGTTGCAGCGCCGGTGAAAACATACTTAGAAACGCTCAAATGGGAAGTCCTACCCCACCCGCCGTATAGTCCAGACGTTGCTCCGTCTGATTACCATCTCTTCAGATCGATGACGTATGGCCTGGCTGACCAGCACTTCCATTCCTACGAGGAAGCCAAAAAATGGGTGGATGACTGGATAGAGGCCAAACCGGTCGAATTTTTTCGCAACGGGATTCGTATGTTGCCAGAAAGATGGGAAAAAGTTGTAGCTAGCGATGGCCAATACTTTCAATAATTCATTTGTAACCATTTTTTCACAATAAAGGCTCAAAATTTGAAAAAAAACGGGAAAGACTTATTCACATACCTGATAGAATCTCATGTATACTCGGAACTGCATTCAATCTTCTCACAGTTTTTGAATCATCCAGACATCCATTCGCTCTTTTGCTCCGCAGCACATGCGTAACATATTTTGCAATCGATCGCCAGCTGTCCACGTTCGTTGTCATCAAACTCGTCAGGTTTTTGGCGCGATCGTGCTTATCCTTGTCTGTAGCCTTAGTCATAATTCGGCTCAATGGTCGCACACGAAGAACGTGTGCTCCGCATCGTCCCAAGCTCATCCGCAATACTTGCATTCCGTAGAGGTAATTCTCTTCATCCTTCACAAATTCACATAGGGAAGTATCCATGTCCGGAAAGAAACTGGGTAAATTAAAATTTCACCAGTATTAGTCTTTTCATTCATTGTCCTCGTTCGTACGTCGTCCAAAGACTGCAACGTTTTGATCGCCTTTACCCGTCCTTGAGGCGCAGTGTCTTCACTTCCAACATTCGCGTTCCGCTCATGAATACACATCCATTCAGCGATCACGAAAGCGATTCTTAACGCGTCCACCCATTGTACGCTTCTATGGCGTTCGCTCCTTTTCTTCCATTCGATCGAGTCGGTATCGCTCATCAGCAGTCTATGTACGTTCTGTCTCAGTCCATTCGTGTTGGTCATCAGTCTACTTAGAGGCTTTGTCCTTTCTGCTGCCTTGTTCGTCACATTTTGTAGGTGAGATCAAAATTTTAGCTTCGTATCCAGGGTGACCTCAACATACTTCACTCCTAGTCTCCACCTACCGTTTCGTCCGTTCCGTTTCCGTCCCTACCGTCATCGGAACCACTGTTTCTATACGTCTACTAGTCAGCAGCAATAACTCGGTTTTTTGAAGCGCGCGCTGCATGGTACACCGCGGTCTGTCATCCATTCAGTTACCTGTCTCCGGACCTGATTCAATTTTCACTGAATCAACTGATATTCGCGCGCGACTTTCGAGTTCGTCCGTGTCTAGGTGCTTGTGGTTCCACGCGACAGGTTTTGTGCCTCGTCCTTCCTTCTCTTTCGATGCGTTTGTCAGTTCGAAGGCAATATACTCATGGTCACTGGCCTTATAGCTTTCATTCACCCGCTACGCACTTACTCTAGTCCGAATTCTGTTCGAGGCCAAAGTCACATCTGATATGGAGTTACCATATCCGGGTCGTCTGTACGTCAGTGTCGTTCCTTCGTTAAATTCTGCCAGGTCCACCCTTGCGAACATGTCCAGCACAAATCGTCCTCATTTGTTGGTCGATGGCATTTCTCACTCGATCGGTTGCGCGTCATTTTCGGTACCGCGTCCTCGATTTTTTTGAGCTTCGCCACTTACTTAGAACACTGTGGGCTCAGCTCAGGTAAACGCTGACATAGGTAACACCAGCGACTCTTGCCTCAATCCTGCTCCACACTAAGTTCGAGACGCCCTTCCCATGAAACAAAACTGCCGACTTACCCGAGCTGCTACTGAGCTAAATCGGTGAACGACTGTCTTTGTATTGCTCACTGATAATGAGCACGTCAATGTCCAGTTCCACCGCAATCTGCAGGAGTAGTGCGTCAGCTAAACTACTCCTATTCATGTGCACTCCTATTCACCTACACTACTCCTATGCACTGGAGTATCGTTATCGTCATTGTGTGACTGTCTTTGTCTTCTGTTCTGTTAGAGCTGCCCTGAATGCGACACATGAGGACGAGCCAGCTAAGTGTCCCCTGTCCTGGATGTAATCCCCAGTGCACAAGAAGCACTCCCCACGGCTCTTACAATCGCTGTGGTAATGACCCTTGAGACCGCATCGCCAGCGGCAGTTTCGTCTGTCCGCTCCTTTACAGTCTTTCCGTAAATGACCGAACCCGAGGCATCGGTAGCATCGCGGGATGCGTACCCTAGCTCTTATTCTTGAGATAACCCACCCGATTTTAATGCGTCCTTTCTTTAAGAGGTGGGTTGCATCTTTTACTGCACGTTTACTACCCGCAGAGCTCGCGTCGGACCGTAGCGAGAGAATGTTTGTTCGCGTGTTTTCGAACGCGCTCAGTTTTATTTCCCTCTATTCTTTCGCTGATGTCGATGACTTTATAGAAAGTATATATTGTATTATAATACAATATGTAACTCCATTACTTTTATTACGATTTATTATTCATGAATGAATGATTTTTATTCATTAATTAATTTATAATAAATTTTATTGTTAATAAATTTGTGCGAGCTTAGGGCTCGTCACATACTTCTTACTATATTTTCTTTCCTATATTGGTACCTTTCTTGCTGTCCATTTGCAATTTGAGCGCCATCTCTCCATTAGTGTGTGTTTGTTAGCTGTTTTCTCATCTATTATCTAATAGCTGTACGTGCACACACCTAACGCATACAAATTTAGAAAGTCCGGTTAGAAAAGTGCACCTGCAATGAATAAATTAAGTTCAACTCATGATCAAGTACACATGTGTATATGTAGATGCACTTGTATATGTATAATCATATATATATATATATATATATATATATATATATATATATATATATATAATATAAAATAAGAAGTATAAATTATATATGTATAATGTATGTATGCTTCTATATTAATATATATGAAGAAACCAAAAAATCTATATAATTTAAAACAAAATAAGATTTTTTTACTAGTTATCTATAAAAATTATTATATAAACACGCTTAAAACAGATATATTAAAGGCACTTATAATATAAAAAACACCTATACCTGATAAATATATAATTAACCCTATACAATTAACTATATAACTATCTATAAAAAGCAGAGAATGCGCACATAAATCTAATGGTATTATATATGCAATAAGTATATCAGATACATATACGCCAATATGTACATCTGCATTTATGTATATGTGTTTCGAATATATATATATATATATATATATATATATATATATATATACATATATATATTTATACACATAGACTCATATGCTATCCCATATGAGTAAAATTTATGAATATTATATTGGTAACGTTATTATTGTAACGATAATATCATCACCCGAAAGTGAAGAAAAATATTATCACATAAATAAAAATAAGAATTTATATTAATATTAAGAAATACAAAAATATCTGTAATTTTGATACTCCTAATGCCCTCTAGGAGAGAAAGAGAGAGAGGCTATTCTTATCAGACTCAGGCCTCGAATTTTCCGAGCCAATCATAGGGATATCCGAATAATAGGAACTATCCGCGCCTCCACCAGAAAAAGCGGGTTTTCACGCTCTCTGTCTACTACATCTACTACGTCACTACTACTACGTCTACTACTGCTACTACTGCTATTCTACGTCTACTCTACGCCTACTCTATTTCTACACTGCATCTACACTACTCCAGTCTACTCCTACAACTCGACGATCCAGTTTTTTACACAAGTTCATGCAATTTTCGTTAGTTATTTTTTATTCATATTTGACGATAAATTTCTTTTATGTCGGTCCACAAGACAATACCACGTTTTCCACAGTCTCAAAATAATAGAAAATCAATTTTAAATAATAATATAAATCAATACACTTGGTATCATAAAGAGTATATTTCAGTCATCTTGGCTGATTTATCATAAATAATCTTCAATTTTATTGTTGTATTTTCATCTTTTATTACCGCATGATGCAGTAAATAAAAGTGCGGTCTTCGTAGTTTGAACTATATATTTCGATCTTATGACGAAGCGCTTTATATTCATTCATAAAAACAATATATTGCTTTTTTAATACTGGATCACGTTTGATTTTTTTATTTTGCAAAAAGCAGTTATACTAGAAATCTCTTAGACACTGAAGTTGTTTTAACTTCTTATTGTTGAACAGAATATTTTGTATGCAGTTACCATTGTTGCGATAACTTTTAATTAATAAGACCGTTCAATTTGATCGTTTAATTCTTTGAATTTAATTAAATTACAAAGAACTTTTTCTAACGGAGTCACGAGCATAGTTCTTTCGTCTATCGTCCAACCGAGTATTATTTTCTGCAAAATATAATGATAAATACTTTATATTACTTTTTATTCCGTAGCAAAACTCATAATAAAGTTCAGTGACTATTAATAAGTTTATAGATAGAGACTGATAGTAATCCTTATCAGCTAAATTAAAGTGCAATACGTTTCGGAATTTCTGTATGGATGAAATTCTTGTGCATCCGGTAATATACAACTAACTTTATGTACAATGAAACAAGTTATGCTCGCAGAAAATCATTAAGCCATGCCTTTAACTCAGCACATAGTTGATACAATACAATTGACGGACCTTGTTTAATTCCGATGAGAGAAATGGCCATTCTGCTCTTCGGAAACCTTAATTACGTACATAGATCAGTTGCAGTAATATGCTCCTGTGAACATAGATCAAGTAAAGTGTAACATTCATTCTTATTTGGATTGTAATCAAATATATAAAAAGCTGCTGTGAATAAAAGTACCTATGCTGACTTATGAAAAGGTCCACGCGCATTATACTTTTTTGTTCCGGTAGCAATGTTTATTTTTCAGTGTAATGCTGGGTATGTTGTGCAATTTTTCTTGATACTTGAAACAAACTATTATTTTTTCGTTGGCATTTCGGACATATAAGGAAATTGCAATTTCGCGTACGATGTCCACTTTAAATGTAATTAAACCATTTAATTCACAAACCTTCTGCATAAGCAGTGGCAACATAAGTTCATCAAATTTATCATACAAATACAATAAGATACATGGCTTTCTCATCATATGATAAGAAATTGATTTATTAATTTTCCGTATTTATTATTGTTAGTGTCCGTATTATTTTTGAAGATTTAGCGTGAGTTCGATTTATGCAATATTTTTCTAAAAATAATTTCAGTCACTTCAAATTTATTTCCCCTGTTTCTTTGGCAACATGTTTTGCTCACCAATTTCCATTTTTACATTTAGTTTTGGAGTCAAGTAATAGTGTACCCAATACACTAGTAAGTTTTCAGCATTTTTTTTGCAAAATAGGAGGTTTTATTGTGAAAACATGGTTATATATACATCATTAAAGTATTTCCATCAATAGCTATAACTTTGTTCCACCATACTGGCAATTTATCAATTCTGGGCGAAAAGACTTTCTCGTCTTTCGAGCTAATTTTTAATTCTATCTTCTGAACCGAAGCATATTCCCGTAAGAGCGTTCTGCATTGATCGAAAGTACCAAGTCTGGATTGTAAGGCGGGTGCGGCAGAATTTCCGACCTACTATTTTCCAAATAGATTCTGTCCAAAGTGGCAACATGTGGCTGAGCGTTAAAGGGATGAAAAATGATGGACTCATGACTGGTTTTATATTCTGGTCGTTATTCTTCGCAATCTTCGTCTCAAATATATAAGTTGTGTTCGATACAGAAGTCCTTTGATAATTGGACCACTCAGCAGCACACCACTCGTTGTATACGATACCTTTTGATCCCCCCATATACAAAGAATAAACTTGTTTACGTGAATATTTCTTTTCACTAGCAAGATACAGCGCATTTCCAACAATTACTTTTGTACGCAATACCTAATTCATCCCATATTTTAGTAATATCTTGAAGTAATTTGATTAAATTATATAATTTATTGTTAATACACATATGTAATCAACGAACGGGTATTAGGAGTTCTTTTAGTTGTATAACATGCAACGGCCAAAAACATGGCCGCGCGAATTCATCGCGACCGATATAAAAATCACACTACACAAATATACCGCGCACACACGAAATAAATTAAATAATAATAATTTATTTCTTTCCGTAATATAAACTCTCGATATGATTAAAATTATAAGTTATATCAATATTAAATATAAAGTCAAAGTAATAGAATACACGAACATTTAACAAAACGGAAATTAAATTAATATATTATATTATATAACGCGATAAACATATCGAAAGCGGGCAAAGGTCACGACGTCTACTGTAGAAGGTAGTCGACGCGACCGCCGAAAGCCGAAACGTAGAGAGAGAATGCAATAGATAGTCTCTCTCTCTCTCTCTCTCTCTCTCTCTCTCACTCTCTCTCTACCACTAAGCTTAAATCCGAAAACTACGTTAGAGGGAATACACTGCGCACGGCGAGAGAGAGCCGCATCAAGTGTATTAGGCCGGCGGCAGCTATCCCCCTCTAATACATGCCGCACGTACACTACCTTACTCTTTCGTTGGCCAACAGCGAATATTGCGGTAGGGAAACGCGCAAGTTTTATACTGGCGCGCGTATTGCAGCATATATTACGGGTGTTCTAAAACGAATTCACCCGCTACATTTAATTAATATAATTAATTAAAATATTATTCACACCGAATATATATATATATATATATATATATACACGTGCGCGCGCGCGCGCGTGTGTCGGTGTGTGTGTGTGTACACTATTATACGTGTATCAAATGATGTTTGTACGCAGTAATCGACTGAATTGTAATTATAATTGCGAAAATTATCGTTAATATTAATTATTATTATTATTAATATTATTATTATTATTATTATTAATATTATTATTATTATTATTATTATTTACAAAAAAAATTTTCGTTACACTCAATAACCCCGCCTACGCAATAATTCTCCTTCCGGTTCGCATACCCGACGCGTTAGGACCGCGTTCCCCGACACGGTTCGCTCGCCCGGGGGGGGGAGGCGTCAAAGGGACGGGCAGGAAGGGGCCGGGTCACCATTTCAACTCGAGGGAGATTCGGAGCCTCTCCGCAGAGCTCGTCGCTGTGCGATACGCACTCAGTGAGTAGCTACTGGGGATGCCGAGCGCGGGCCCTGGCTGGCAGCAGATGTGTCCTTCGAGCCGGATGCCGACCGCGTGCCTGTTGTTGTTCTGTCGAGTCCACGCCCGCTCTTCGCCGTTGCCGACGTCTCTCTCGATCCGACATCCGCGTCGCTCTCCAGACTCCTTTTTTCCTTCTTCTCCTCTTTATCTCTTTCTCTTTTACCTCTTTCTCGGGTTGACCTTCTACCGCTCTTCAACCTCTCTCCTCGGTGGCCGACAGCGTAGTTCCGCGCATCTCACAGTTCGTCGGGGAAGAAGAACGGGTTATGGGGGGGGGGAGATACGGCGGCGGCCGACGACGGCGGACCACGATTGGGACGTACCGAATACGGCCCCTTGCACGCAACAATATAATAGTATTGGGTTTGTAATCTACAAATAACAGAGGCTCTTAACTATATCTTTTTACAAAACAACAAAAAAAAAAAAGAATGGTTCTCGTAAAAACTTTTATAGAGAAACTTTTTAACATAAACATTACAATTCTAATCATTTTCTTCTTATAATTAACATTTTTGCTGCTTTTTACTTATACAATCTTTCACATTTTTTAAAATTAACAATAGCTCATTAATGTGTTATTAAATGACTGGAGAGAAAAAAATATAAATTAGTTTTTAAGTCTCAAATCAGGCTCAAAGTCTCAATTTAGGTTTATAATAAAAAAGGAATCTGACGTGGTTGTACACAAACCTTACCGGGAGTTGCTTATCTTTCTTAATTTTCTTTTAACATTTGTCTGTAATACAATTTTATAAGTCAAATTGAATCAAACAAACCAGTTGGTTATTCTTTAGCAGTGTTGAAATAATAAATGATGATTAATTTATATGGTCCTATAATATTGAATGGAATTTAAAAATATAATAATAGTTAAATAATATGAAAAGTAACTTAGAAATATCTTTTTCTGTATCATCTACGATATTTATACCGTGTAGCCCTCATCCAAATTTTTTCTTTTTCTGGATATTTTCATTATAGAATAATCGGTACATTTATCAGTATACAAAATCTCTGATTTTTTAAATAGTTTCGTTTACAAATTCGTCATTTCCTGATGTAGTCATAAGTATTTTATAAGTATATAATAGTCGGAGTTATTTGTTACAATATTTACAATGACGAGATACAATTTAAATCAGCCTGCCATAAGTATGTATACTTATCAATTACAATCTTCTTAATCTTTGATTTTGTGCAATTTATCTATTTTTACATTTCCATAAAATACAATTTTTTTTTTTGATTGTTGAAGCTAAATTAGAATAAGAAAATTATTTAGGAACAAAATTTAAAAATTTTTTTTTTATAAATGTGTTATTCACACAGATTTAAGTAGAAAATGCTCAAAATTTACATTAACAATCGTTCATCAATTAAAGTCTCTTTTTTTTCTTCATTAATTGGTTCTAAAATATTTCTCTGAAATCAGCTTAATTTGCATCTTGTAATCTAAAGTTTGTAATAAATTTCTTTAAATGATGAAGATCATGATAAATTAAAGGTTTGATTCGTTGTTCCAGGAATTAAACCTCCATGAGCACCAAGATTGTTTTCTTATTTTTTTTTGGTCATGAATTAAAGTTTCTAAATCTGTATTAGCATATACATGAACTGATCGTCCATGAATGTAATATCCATAATAATCATAAGAAAAAAATAAAAGTGCTTATTTTTTTTTTTGCATAGCATACATCTCCAACATTCGGTATTCTAGATTTTTTTTATGTATCTTTCATAAATGTAATTGAAATAATCTACTGTACACAGTAACAAAACAAAAAAGAAATATATATATACTAAAGATCCAAGTCCAAATCTTAATGGAAAATTTTCCTCATTCGCTTATTGATTTTGAGTTTGATCAAAGAAATAATTCTTGAGTTGTTGGCACTCAATATTTAAACCAATAATCTCTAGAATGTAAAGTGTAAAAATACTTCGCAGAGTCACATTAATGTTCCGTCTGAGTTTGAATTTTAAACCACTCATTAGCAACAAAATATGTTCTCCACTACTTATTATCTCGAATATCTTGTGTGCGCAATTCTCCAAATTCAATGTTAATTAATGGAGAATATATATGACCATCATATCTATCATTTTGTACTTTCCTATTTATTATTTTATCTTATTTTCACTTTCTCTATCATTTAATCTTTACTTCACTTTGTATCCTATTATTTATTATTTATTTTTCTATCCTTATTTTATCACTGTTCATTTTATCATTAACTGTTTGTCCAGTATTATTTATTATTTATTATGTTTTTTTTCCCACTAATTTATCATTCATATTTTATCTTTGTCATTTATGTTTATCTTTACATTTATCATTAGTCTATTTATTTTATCATTATTCATATACATATATATCACTACTCATATTTTGTCCTTTACTATTTATTTTATCTTTACTTAATCTCTTATTTATTAGTGTATTTCATTACTTTATTCATATAGTTATCTTTATCTTACCACTATTCGTTATTATCACTATTCACCGTGTCCTTTATTATGGATTATTTTTACTTAAATCTCTTATTTATTATTTCATCTTTACTTTCACTTTCTTAAATGTATCTATTATTTTTATCCTTGTCGTATCATCATTCATTATGATGATTATCTTCTTTACTTTATAAGTATTCTTTTTTTTTCTTTCGTTTTCATTCATCAATTTTTTTCTTTATCATCATTCGTTATAATCTGTTATTGTACTGTTTACTGTTATCATCATTCTCTTTACTTTTTATAATTCTCCATATTTTTAGCTTTATTTCATACTTATTCATTATGTTATTTTTACACTCAGACTATTATATCAATGTTTTTTTCTTTTTGTTTTTTATTGCGTTAGTATCTCTCGGTACTCCCATCCATGCGGTGACATGGGTTAGGACCTAACCTTGCCGTCCTGTCAGCAGACGGTTATTCGTGGCGTGGGGTGGTATGGGGAAGGACAGTGTCGAGCACAAGCCGTGATGGCGCGCGCGAGCGCCTTAAGGTTTTCATCTTCGTGGGATGGCGCGCGTGCGTGGTCTTCTTTTTCTCTGGACAAGTCGGCGCGATGCCTTGTGACTCGTCACAATATATATATATATATATATATATATATATATATATATATATAAATATTCTTTAATATTTATATATAACTATGTACTTTTAGAGTATATTTTTCTATATTTCTTAAAATGAATATTTTTTTACTATAATTGTTTAGTTCGAGGTTACAACATAAATATACTTTCAATACTCTTTTACCGATAATATTAATACTTTTTTTGATGAAAAGAAAACATTGGAAAGGACAATATCACGGTCTGTAAAATAATAAGTAATATTTCTATTTGATCTTCGCACATTACAATGACATTGAAAGAGTAGTATAAGACTAGATATAAGTTAAGTCAATTGCAAATTCTAGTACATTTGCATCCGAAAAATATAAAGTTTTCTTAAATATACCTATGATTATTTGCAGTTTGAAGGAAGGAAAAAATCATCTCATTTTCAATCTAATGCTTGAAAATCTGAACGATTCTAATAATATTATAGCAAAAATTTTGAATCAGGCCATGATTGCTGGTATTGGATACACAAAAACGAATTATCGAAAAAAATTTGATATATGTTTACCTACTTTTAGTACAATACTTGAAAATTTTCAAACGAGCATGAAGTATTTAAGGTATGTATAGAAAAATATTTATACATCAGAAATTCTGTCTGCATTGCTTATTCCACTCTCCCTGTCTCTCTCTTTCTCTCTCGCTCTCTTTCTTTTAGTGTTCCTCTCTACAAGGGTAATATATGTGGGCAGGATTTATTTAGCATCCTATTCAAAGTTTACCCTCGAACGTTCTTTTCGATTGTAGTTACAATCACATTTCACGGGTCACGGTAAACTTTATGTCCAAAGGTGCAGAATGGATCTGACAAGGGATCCCTCTTGTCACTTTTGTTACACAGAGGATGAAACCCGTGAACCTATTTTGTGTCACTGTTGAAAAATGTCTGAAAGGAGCTAGCAGTATTTAATGGCTACATGCTTGGATGTGGAAGACATCGGGGCCAGCATGGTAAACAGAATATTTTTGTTCTGGAAGGCCTGCCGATTATAGCCGCTGATGGTCTTAGAGAGGGTTTTTTATATGTACTGGGTCCGAAATGCCCAACTCCGTACTTATACAAATAATAATTTTTTTTTTTATAGAGGAGGAGAAAAATCCTGTATGGATCCCGGAGCCAGTCCACGGATATGTGAAAATCACTAACTCAAACGCATACCCACTAAAACACTACCTCCTCGGTGAATTTCCTCGACTGTTTCCCGCAGCTCTGAAATAACTGCAAGCCGAAGTCGGTAGGTGTGCACGGAGGAGACCTCCCCTCCGTAGTTCAACTCCCTACCCCGGAAACCGCCGTTAGGCATTACTTCGGGGAGGGGACCAGGATGTTCGCTTTTGGGCACCACCAGATCCCAGCATAATAGAAGAGTCGAGGGAAGGTCCGCCTTCTTCCGTCAGAAGATATATGCGACGAAGTAGGCAGTTCATTTCCGATGTGTACCGGTTGGAGAGCATCAGGGAGACGATGCCGTCCGGGATAACTCTTCTAGCATGTTCCGTCAGTAGCGCCCTCTGCTGCTTCCACTGCCCGCATACAAAAAATGTATGATGGGCATCGTCTTCTATGGATCCAAAGTATATAGAACCTGGATTCGCGACTTTGCCCATCTTGTGTAAGTCTTCCTACATTGACCATGACCATGCAAAGGAAGGTCGCCACTACTGGTGCCTTGTCCGCCGACCTCCGAATATGTTTCCAGAAGGTGAGCTTCGCATCTAGCCATCTCATCCAGAATGGACCTGTTCTTCAAGTAATCTCCGATGATCTGGAGTAGGTACCTTGAAGTCCTTCTACAGTTCCCCGAGCAGGTCTGTCCACCTAACTCAGTTAAAGGCGTTTTTGACATTAAGTGGAATCAGAAGACACACTAGTCGGGAGAAGTGGTTCCCCCGCTCGAACGTGGTCCTGGGCACAGAAAACACTGTGGAAGCATTCTACAGTCAGAGGCCTTGTGTTCCTGCTGCCCGCACTGGAAGCAGACCACCTAAAACATCATTATTAAGATGACGTATATTAAATTCAATTATTAACAATAGCTATAGACAGGAGTATATAAATCAGGTATAGTACTACAAATGTTGAACAATTTTACTGTGTATTTTTCTATCAAATAAAGTATCCGCTTTTCTATTAATGCTATGATTAATGTTGCATGTACAAGTAAGTTTTCTGCGTTTGTCAAAAGATGGCGTCACCAGTGGATCTCGGATAGAAATTTCATATATTTGTAGGCCGTGTATCTGTCAATAACTTTGCAGCATTATATTTGAGCGTTTATTACGTGTCATTTATTTTATAGCGAAAAATCGTAGCAAGTTTCCAGCCAAATAACGCCATTGTACAACAAGCTCTACTTCTATTCTTTAATATGAGAAAAAGTGCGGCCGAGGCCTATCGTTTGCTTATGGGACAGAACCTATTAGTAATCGACGTGCCGCGAGTAGTTCAAATGATTCAACCGTGCTGATTTTGAAGTTGAAAACAAGATTCGCTCCGGAAATTAGACGCTAAAAACGTTGGTATTCGTTCAAAATGTTTGAACCTGAATGCCGTGCGATTTGAATTAAACGTAGAACATCCTATACAAAGCGCGAGGAACCAATCCAATCAAAGCAGAAACGAAATATTCACATAAATAAGGACAAAACCAATATATTAATAAAATTACAATGACTTCAGAGGATAACACACCTTAAAATAAAGTTGAAAATCCTCATACTAATAGGCTACAAAATAAATTGAAAGAATTAGTAAAAGAATGAAAAAAATCTTATATTAATGATATTACGTTTAAACATTTAAAATGCAAAAATGGCATAATAGCAAAATACTATGGGGTTCGAAAAATTCACAAAGACCAATTGATCTATAGAATGTTAATATCAATTAATTTTCCAACATACAAGATTGCAATATTTTTATTAAATATATTAGTTAAGATAGTTAAGAAAGCCAACTCTTATGTTAAAGATAGTTTTTATGAAACATTAAAAGATATTAATATTCCGAATAATTATAAGATGATTTCATTGCATATGGTATCTTTCTTTACGAATATACCATTCGACTTATTTCAAGAAATTATAGAAGAAAAAAGGCATAAATTAGTACACACACAAAGTTAACAGAAGATGAATTTATTAAATCAATTCATTTAGTTTTGAATAACACAATTTATCGTTCCAAAATCATTTTTATTTTATTAAGATATGGTTATCCGATAGGATCATCTTTATCACCGGTCATTACTAATTTGGTAATGAAAAAATTAGAAAATATTCCATTCAATAAGTTGAATTTTCCACCAATTATCTATAAAAGATATGTTGATGCCATCTTTACAATTGTACCAGCAAGATGTGTAGACGGTGGATGTTGTTAATCCATCCATGTTAGAATTAAATATACAAAGGAATTAGAATTAGACAATGAATCAAGTTTTTACGAGGTCAATGTTTTTAGAATTAGTAGTAACAGAGTAAAATTAAATTGGTACAGAAAAGCTGGATGTCAAGTAGGTTGTTAAATTTTCACAAAAACCATCTAATCGGAAACAAGATAGGTACTGTAAAGAGAGTCATCGACACAGCAATCATATTATCACACAAAGATTTTAGAAAAGATAATCATTAACAATGATTATCTAATAGACTTTATCGATAAAATGATTCCATAAGGAGAGGATCAAATTTATAATAGTACTAAAGAACGTAATATGTAAAAGAGGGATAATAATAATAAAATCGTGGTATTACCATATGTAAAAGGATTATCCGAAAGAATTGGAAGTACATTTAAAATACATAATCTTCATGTTTACTTTAGAAACAATAATAATATCAGGTACCTATTTAATAATTGTAACGATAAGGATGATAAATGTTTGAAAACAGGAGTGGCATACAAAATAAATTGTAAAGATTGTGACACATATTATATTGGACAAAAGGGAAGATACTTAAAACGAAGAATATATGAACATCAATGTAGCTTACGAAACATCTATGGTGCATTCGGGCTAAAAGAACATAGTTTATATACGAAGATTATTACATTTTAACTCACATCATCTATTCTGAAATAAGATAGGTACTATAAAAGGAGTTATCGATAGATCAATTAAATTATTAAACAAAAATTTTACAAAATAATTTAAAATTAGGAAAAGAAAATTCATTAATAATGGTTATTCAGAAGACCTTATAATCTAAATGATTGCAGAGCAAGTAGATAAGATTTATAATAATGCTCGAGAACATAATATGGAAAAGAGGGGGAATAATAACGAAATTATAGTATTACCATGTGTTAAATGGTAAAGTAATTTCAAAAAACATAATGAAGTCAAGAAGGTGGGTATTCTATAAATATTCTATCAATAAAATTAAAATGGGGATAGGGTATATAAAGCAGCTTGCTGGGTTGTTCCTTGTAGTTTAATTCTTGAGGATGAACCGTAGCAGTGCGAAACGTTGGACACCAAAGGACAAAATAAGGTGGTGGAGTCAGTCAGATTATCATTTACTAACATAGAATACAGTTTATTATTTTTATTATTTTCATTTTATTTTATTATTTTTTATTTTATTATTTTGATTTTTTAATCCAATTATTTTTAGTAATAAGATTTATTTTAGATTCGGGGGTGATAATGAATAAGTCCATTCTAACTGTCATTTGATCTAAATGTATTATATTATAAAGGCTGTAAGACGCACAAAAATATTTATTTATTTTATTTATACTTAATTCTATCAATGAATTCATCTTATGTCTATAGAAACGGCATATCAATACTTACAAGATCTTTTATAAGTAACACTTGTATTTTTGAATCTCTCTGTCTAGTCTTTACTAAGTTTTAGGCTATTATTCATTTTATTGATTATTGTGAATACACATGTTCTGTAAATGCTTTGAGAGAAATAGTCCGGCAATGCGACTCTAAGAATATGTGTGACAATTGACAATTTCCTATACTCTAAAAACATGTATCCACCGAGACCAACCGGGAACTATTATACATATATGCTTGACTGGCAGTCTTACACGGCTAGGTACAAGGTGTGATCAAAAAGTAATAAACTGAATTTTGAAATTTCGTGGACTGCATATGTTCAACGTTTGATTTTTTTATTTATTGTAGGTATACTTGTTACTATGTTCAAAATTTCATTTATGTAGCATTTTCAGTTTGTTTGCGAGAGGCATAAAGGTTAGATGTATTTTGCCTGTTTGGCGATTTTCTACTATTGAAAATAATGGATCAAAGAATTTGCATTAAATTTTGTATACAAAAGGGAATGAAGTATTGAAAATAAACACTTGAAATATTCACAGTGACACACTGTGAGGTCCTGTTAATATGTAGGACACATGATAAAGTCCTCGTGACCGATTTAGTATTTTTCCTTATGTGTGAAGTGCGAGTGAAACTCAACTTTGTGGGCTAGTAAAGGCAACGTACTACGTTGAGCGGCTGAACAATTCTTATTCTTATTGGTTAGGCAGATGTGCAACCTTCATCATCTTTACACCAGGCTTGTAAATTTTTATAATTTTTTTTTCTATTTTTAAATTCCCTGATAATTTATTAATTAATAAGCATTTTTTTATTTTATTTCAATTTCTAATATAAATAATAATTATCAATATGAATTCTTACGATAACTATTTAAAAAATTATAAATTATTCTAATCTATTTTTCTATTTCTTTTCATTCCGGCTATCTATCCTTACCATCTTTTATGAATATAACTATTTCTTTTTTTAACCATAATATCCATAAAAATTATAATAGATATTTCTAAATATTGTTTGAATACAATTCTCCTGAATCTTCTCCGATCTAAACATTTCACTTTATTAACTATTTAAATTCATTCAACATATATTACCAGTTTGCGTCTTTTCACTGGTTTCAGCGACAGGCACAATTTTGATAAAAATCATCACCAGGCAAGGATGCAGGATCTTAACTACATCTTCACGAAATAAATAATAATAATGTTTCCTTCTCCATTATAATGTTGATATCTAACCATCTCATAAAAAAACGAAATAAAATTTAAACAACGCCTACAAGAAAAAACTAATTGTTTGCAGATATATATATATATATATATATATATATATATATATATATATATATATATATATTGGATATGCCAATTCGTTGTTTGGAAGTGTATAAGTCAAGAAAAACTTCAATAGCTTCCAAGAACAATATCAATAAGTTGGAAGGATTTCTCCAAGTCTATAATTCGATATGCTCACAAGCAAGGAAACTAACTGTATTTAAAGCAGGATAAAACAACTCTGAGAAATCGAGAGCGAGCTCAGAAGCATGATCTTGATTATAGATATCATTGCGCAAACTTGATTGTGGGTAAAAAAACTTGGACATAAAAGGCCTTTTCTTATCAGTAGTATTAAAACTTATATTAAATCTTCGCGAACTATTTTAGTAGAGATTAATAATTTGGAAAATATAATTTAGAAACAAAATTGACTGCCAATTCGGAAACACACAAGACTTAAGGCTTCCTTATATAATGCAATTGGCGCAAACATACGACCCACCTCAACGATTTCGTACGATACGTGAAACTAAATAACAAACAGTTTAATGCAGAGACAGCTTATTTCGCAATGGTAATAGATAGGCTGGTATATTCTAATGAATAAGCAGTAAAATTAATTTTTTGACGTGTCGCCTGTATTTAGAAGCAACAGTAAGCCCAGACACTACTATCGTCAATCCATTAATTTGAAAGTGAAAATTAGGGTTAAGCCACTTGGTTGTCTGTTATAATTGACCTAAACATACTTGTTGTCTTCTCTGCCAAAATCATTCCTGATCAGCTGTATTTATGTGAATCTAAAACAAGTAATTTGAAATTCGTCAATTTCTAAACCAATTACCAAATTACCTGATCTGATCGCATCTACATGATCTAAACTAAGTGTACTGAGTGGTCAAGAATTCAATCTCGTCTCAGTACCAGGCTAGAGATTTAAAAATAACTCGAACGACATTTTTCGTTCATCTATAACTCATTATTTTCTAGACATGTTTTTTCAATGACTTCAAAGTAGCTTCCCTAATGTCACCAAAATTAAGAGCTCGGCGAGGAATCAAACACTATTCCTCCTGATCTTGGGCCAGAGTATACGTAATGATTTGCCCTAAAGAAGAAGCCTTTATAATGAAAAGCTGAATTTCAGCTTCAATACCCAGAAAGGTTCTGCCATTATTACTGTAAATTACTTTACAGAGTTCTTAACGAATAGTAAACCTCTGAAATACCGCTAACAATGCTTGTGCGGTAAGATCAGATACTTATTCCAAATGAACTGCTTTAACGACCAAACATACAGGAACTGCCACAAACACTTGAAAAGACTTTTGTCCTCTTTCGGAAGACGCCTTAATCCCAAAAGGGCCTGCAAAATCAACTACAGCGTGGGAAGGTCGACCAGAGCTTACTCTAATTACAGGGAATGATCCTATTAATTGCTTCTGAGTGCAAAAATTATGCCGTGCACATGTAACACACTGACGAGCTACTTGACGAATAATATTTCGAGCATGTACTATCCAATGACATCTATACAAATAACTTTGTACAATTATAGCTGCGTAATCTAATGTATAAAAATTGGTTTTTCTAATATAAATGACGGTACCTTACCGCACAACTCGAACAAATAATTCCGTACAATACGCAGTATTAAATGACAAACACCACTTTTTCGCCGGTACTCGACAGTAACAGTACTCCCAACGTCTAAAAGCTTGAATACTTCTGGACAAATAGAAAGCTTTAATGTTGCTGAAGACACTAGCTGAAAACAAAAAGATTCATCGGAAAGTGCGTATTTTTCAACAGAAACCTATCAGAGTTAAGAATCATAATAAGCTCGTGATGCGCTTACTCTAACTCATTCAAAGTATCGATCGTGACTGATATCCTCGTATCTATCCTCGTATCGATACTTATGAATAATTATAAATTCTATTCCATGAGTATGTGCGACTAAATCGCTATTTCTTCTGAGCAAAGTGGAATTGGCACTTTTCTTTATATAACAGTTCGCACATACCAGACCTGAAGCGGTAAAAGTGGATGAAAACTCCAATAGATACGTGGCCACTTAGTATTGGTATGGTCAAGAAGCATTTGATAAGAATTTGTGTCCAAAAGTTTGAAGTTATTCAATAAAATGCGGTTCTGGTCGATTCATGCAAGGCTTGGCAAACTTGTCTTAATTTACAACCTTAGGCTGATTGGAAGAGATAATTGCACTGTAAAATAACTATCTAAATTCCTACAATACGTAGATATAAAATGGTCCCAATAATTTTGTTTTGCAGCTTTCATAATGTGGACCAGCTAATTACAACCAACGAATGAGGGTTCCAATGTCCAAAAACGATTCTGTATCTTGGTAGAAAATTGCAGATATGCTTTACCTCTCAGGTTGCAAAAAGATATGCTGTTGTTTCCGTGGTATTATCAGTGTCTGCATTATCGATTCAAACGTAGTTAACAATCAGATGACACGACCACTGAATCAGTATGTACGTATGAAGCTCGGCGTACTTCTGCCGAAAGCACGGCAACGTAAACAAATGATCTTACAATAGAATCCATAGTACTTGGTTGTCCAAAGTGCTGATCAGCTAATTGTAACCGATGGATGTTTAACACGTACATTATGAATTTATACGTATATGCAGCGGCCCAGTGAGCGATATACAGTTTATATCGAACAAAGTTCAAAGAACAGAAAGCCAAGTTACACGTATATAGTATCAATCTATACGCATTAGTAAATGTTAGTGCAAATCAAGAAAGAAATACATTAATTTACAATGATGGCGAAAATCCGACTCGAAGGACTAAATAATAGCTCTTAAAAATCATTGTTTGGAAGTGTACCCATTCAAGATATAAGTCAAGAAGGACTTTAAGAGCTTCTTATAGCAATATCGATAACCTCAAATAACTTCTCCAAGTTCATAGTTCGATATTCTAACAAGCAAGTAAAATACGTGTATTTGACAAGAAGATAAAATAACTCTGATAAATCGAGAGTGAGCTTATAAGCATGTCTTACTTATACAAAGCAGTGCCCAAACTTGATTGTGGGTATAAAACAAAAACTGGCTTTTATAATGTAAGTGGTACAAACCTATACAACATATAAATTTATTTTATTTTCTTTCAGATTTATGAGTGATATCGACTCCACGTTACACCCTTGATGTATTATTCCTCCTGCCTGACTACGGTGCATTAAAGGAGCTGTTTCAACTTTTGCTTGCTAAACGATTTAGACAAATGTAGCAGTACCGAGCCGAATTTGGTCTTTCTGATTGCTCCAACCTCTGACTTGGTCTGACTAGGGTCAACTTTTTATCGTAAGGTCTTAATGATATTTGTTTAGGACTATCCTTTTGCTGGTTTAACCAGAATAGTTTCTTTCCTGGATACCAGGTATGTATTGTAAGATTAATAAACGATTGATTTGCATGAGATTTTTTATATGATTTTTATATCTAGAAGATTATCTTTATATAATTTAGTAAAAATGTTATAAATATTCTTTTTCTGTTTAAAAGAAACTATTAAAATAGATTTTTAGCAATAAGAGTATATGAATTTAAATCTTTAATCCCAATATAGTCTTCTTTATTGAATTCTACTGCTTAGTTCCCTTAGCAGCGTTAGTAAAAATCAGATTCTTTTGATAAACCGTTTTGATAAATTTTTTTGAAAGAATTGTCATACATGAATTCGTTTGTTTTTTACAATTAAAAGACTGTTCAATAGAGTCAACCAAAAATTACGAATTTTATTTTTGGAGTATTTTATTCTAATTTTTTTTATAGAAAAAGTATATCATTGCTTGATATGTCAGAATAAGCAATGAATTGAGAACCAATAGAGATAATATCTCTAACATAGATAAAGATTCTATAGTTCTAATTGGACTATGAACGTGTTTATGTTTGTTCAACTTTAGATTGGTATTATAATAAGTACAAGTTGGAAAAATAATATATGATATCACAGTGTATGTACTTATTCTTGCACTCTAATAATATTTATATATTCTTATTTTTTATTAAAGAACCTCCACACGATGACAGTCTTTTTGACAAAACTTTGTGAAAGAATAAAAACGAGTGAATTATCGTAAAATAAATCTTTTATAATTTGATTATAGCTAGTTTTAGTTAATGGATAATAAGCTAGCAAATAAATACCTTCTGTAAAGAAAATGTTTGTAATTGTTGACAGTCTGAAACTCAAAAAGGGGAATGATGCCGATACGTTTAATTTAATAAGTAACTTCCGATTCAATGTAAATAAATCTTTACTATTTCCTACTGGTGATGGTGGCAAAGATGAACGAACGTTTTTCTTAGAAGTAAAAATTAGCCCTCCGTTCATCTCGTACAATTATTAAGATTATTTTCGGTTTCTTTTATCTAAATTCCTATAGAAACTTCACACAAGACTGTGTTATATTGATAAATTTAGGCGTCATTAGTTAAACAGAAATTTATTAATTCAAATGCTAACAGAAGCGCTCTATATCAATGCTAAAATAATATTAATAATAATGAAAATAATAATAATAATAAACGTAAGTATAATACTATTTTGAACAGCACTTAATGTAAAAGCATTCTAATCGTGAAAATAGATATTAATTGTAAGAATAAAAGTAATTATAATAATAATTCTATGCATTCAACTATATGTAACATGCCAATGATATTAATCGCAGAGATAATAATGATAGTTGATATTAATTGATATTAATCATTGTAACGCTAATAATAACAATAACAGGGATAACAAAAAAGATTAATAAATAGCGCTGAATATTGATTGTGTAAACTAGTAGTAACAGTGTAAATTAGTGGTACAAACAATAATCATCACGATAATAATAATAGTAAACATAGTAGTAAACATAGTAGTAAACATAGTAATAGTATTAAAAAAATTATTATAGAATAATGCCAGTTGTAACAGTCCGAGTTAGTAGTACAAACAATAACAATAAGAATGTTAGAAATAATAATAATAATAATAATAATAATAATATATATATATATTTTTTTTTAGGAGGAGGAGGAGAAAAATCCTTTATGGATTCCGGAGACCGGTGCCCGTGTATGTAGGACTCACCTGTAAAGGGCATACCCACTAAAAAACAACCTCCTCAGTGCATTCCCCTCGACTGCTTCCCAAAGCTCTCAAAAAAGTTGCGAGTCGGGGTCGATAGGTGTGCACCGAGGAGACCTCCTCACGATGGCGTAAGTGCAGCCCAGGAACCGTCTATGAGGACATTACTTCTCGGCTGCGCCATCCTATTCGCCCTTGTGAAAATGTGTGAAGCCCATCGTCTCGGGGAGTGCAACAGTGGGCACAGCTCGGATCCGGTACTTTCCCCATCTTGTGGAGATAGGATCGAAACCGACCGTGCCCCGATAAGAGTTGTGTGAGGTGGTAATTAACCTTTCCGTGCGACCTCTGGAGCCATGGCTTTAACTGATTGATCAGTCGAGCCGTCCATCGGCCGCGCGTATCCCTCTCCCAGCGCTTCTGCCATTCGATTATCGTGGCAGCTCTGGCCCGTGCAGCAGCCTCTATTCTGCCGAGAATATTTTTATTCTGGTGGACCAATTTCTTTTCTTGTGCCTGGAGATCAATGGGGGTAACACATGCGATTACCAGCACCGCCGACTCGGAGACCGTACGGTAGGAGCTCACGATGCGTAATGCCCCTGTACGCTGCACTACCGCCATTCTTTTTCTATATTTTTGGGCCATCAGTGCATCGGCCCATACCTCCGCATCATATAGCATGATGGATGCAGCTGTCCTTATGAGCAGACGCCGCTTGCAGGGTGCTGGACCGCCGACATTGGCCATCAACCTGCTAAGTTGCGCTGTCACTCGGGCAGCTCTATCCGCCACTTTTTTTATTTGGTCCCAGAAGGTCAGCTTGGAATCAAGCGTCACCCCCAGGTACCTTACAGCTGCTATGGTTCTCGTCGTGTCTCTAACCTACATAAGGCGTATCTTTGGGACACGTTTCTTAGTTAGGAGCACGATCTCCGTTTTCGCCACCGCCAGTTCTAACCCATTGTTCCCCATCCATCTCGACGCATCACCTGGTTGAGTCGTTTTTGTGCAGCGTCATAATCCCTAGCGATGATAACAGCTGCTACATCATCTGCGTATCCAACCAGAAAGGTGTCCCCAGGCATCTGCATTCGGAGTATTCCGTCATATGAAACGTTCCACATGTCGGTTCCGAGTACAGACCCCTGATCTTCCGACCGTCCGATGTCTCGTAAACCAAGTATCGATCCTTAAGGTAGTCATCCAATATACGAAGTATATAAGGTGGCATCCGTCTCGCTCCATGGCCCTCAAAACATTTGCCCATCCAACAGAGTTGAAGGCATTCCGAACGTCAAGGGTAGCCAGGAGGCAAACAGGTCGAGAGTAGTGATTACCCCTCTCTATGCGCCTCGCCGCATCAACAACCTCGAGACTTGCGTCCACCGCCGCCCTGCCTCTTCGGAATCCGTACTGTCTGTCAGTCAAGCCGCCGGCAGCATCAACAGCCCCCAGGAGTCGTGGCTTCAATAGACGCTCCATCAGCTTTGCAGCTGTATCTAACATACATAAAGGTCGACACGACGAGGGCGCCTCCGGCGGACCCTTGCCCTTGTCGATAAGTACAAGTTTCGCCACCTTCCAGCTAGAATAGAATAAACCAGCTCTCAAGCACGAATTATACATCGACAGAAGGAGTCCTGGATGCTCCTCAACTACTATTTTCAGCACCTTTCCTGGAATTCCGTCAAGTCCTGGAGCCCTCTTATTCCGCATGGTTCTAACGGCTCTACCGAGCTCCTCTGTGCTGAAAACAGGTACATCCAGTTCTCGTTTCGGTAGAGCTGGATCAGACCTATGAGGCTGGGTGGGGAACAAGGTATCTACGATGTTCCGCATTGTGCCGGAGTCCAAGGTGCCCATGTTTCCATGAGCTCCCAGTTTTCCAGCAACTATCCTGTATCCCAGTCCCCATGGATCGCCATCTATTTCTTCACACAGCGCCTTCCAGCATCGGCGTTTGCTGCCTTCAATCGCTCGTCGAAGTGCCTTCTTAGATAGCTGGTATTCAGCCCTCATCAAAGTGATGTCATCTCCGTGTTTACGAGCTCTCTGTGACGTTCGTCGTAGACGTAAACACCTACGCCTCAAATCAGCTATCTCAGCCGTCCACCAATAAACAGGACATCTTTTTCCAGCAACCACTTTGCAGCGCATCGAGTCTTCGCAAGCCTGGCGTAGAATGCGCATTGTGGTGCTAGTCAACTCCCTGGCGTGCTGAATTGTCGATGAGCCATTTGGAATCCTAACAAGGCTTTGCTGACCGCGTTCAATCGCCTGCTCCGGAGTAGGGGTCTGACGGTCTCTTTTCCGTTTCTGAGGAGTTGCCTCCTCACATTCACTTCGTCCTTTATTTTTCTGTTTTTGTCGGAGCAGTCTCATTCGCTTCAGTTCATACTGTCCGATTTCCACTGCTTCATTGATCTCACTCAAACCGTTTTTTATTATTTGACTTACATTTTTTTGTATGCTTTTTTATTATTTGACTTACATTTTTTTGTATGCTTTTTTATTATTTGACTTACATTTTTTTGCAAGTCTTTCCATCATTTTACTTAGGACTCTGCTTATTGTGTAAAATTGCTCCTGCAATTTACACTCAGCAGCCTTCCAAGTTGCCGGCGATTTATAAACATTGGCACTTTAATTCATACTGCTACCTGTAACATTTTCTGTCACACCAGCCAGGTTGCCTACTGGTGTGATAGGAGAACCGGGAAGCTCCATTGACTCTACTGAGTCGCTTGCAGGCGGCACTCAAGAGCCTGCTATAATTTTTTTATCACCTTTCATGATTATATTATTAATTTGTGTTAAATGTTTTATATTTGTGATGGTCAGGAGGATCACTTGTTGGAGATGACGGATCAGCGTCCTGAAACTCCCCAGTACTGAAGCCCTCCTACATTGCGGTGGCCTCGGCTGTTCCTCCCCCACGACTCGCAGCAGGGTCCCATCCGTACGCCATATGGCACTACTACGAGAAGCGAGATATGACGTCTGACGACATCTTACCACTGTGTGGGGCAGCCTCCCATGTTGGCTAGACTGGGTTCGGGCCCCCTACTTGTGGCGGCCCAGGAGTGCCATCTGGTTTTACAACTGTACCCTCCAGAAGGGGAACGCACATAAGCATGAAGTGATTCCCTCGCAGCTTATCCCACCAATCAACAAGTAATCACTGCATCCGCAAGACCTTATCGTCGCTCAAACTGGTCACATTCATACGTGAGAGATACCCGTTTATAGGGCCTCTCATTCATTCATAACCCGCCTGGAAGTTACTCGTTTATAGGGACTCCATCTCCACCATTCGTGGGAAACTCGTTTATAGAGTTCCCGATATCCTCCCCAATCCGAGTACGGCTATCTTACAGATATGTAGGTGTGTGAATGATGAGTGGGTGTGTAGACGGGCGAATACCACTATTTTCGCTCGAAGTTCTTGTCCACGGCCACTTATTCGTCACTCTTAGAATTGCTTATTTCGTGACTGACCGCGAGTGGTCGTTCCCCTATCCGCAACCCCGGGGACGCGTGTGGTAGCTGAACTCAACGCCCCACTTAATAATCACCTTTATTATCATAATTCATTATAAATTATTATTATTATTTTAAATAAATATACGAGAGCACTAAATTACGTATTATAATTGTAAGACTTGTTTACAATAATAATAATAATAATCATAATAATCATAATAATAATAATCATAATAATAATCATAATAATGATAATAATAATCATAATAATAATAATAATAATAATAATAATAATTTTTTTCTTAAAGAGGGGGAGAAAAATCGTTTATGGATCCCGCGAATTGTCCCCGGACATGTGGGAATAACCTACACAAAGGCATACCCATTAAAACTACCTCCGTACTTGAAAATACGTTCCAATAGTTAGCACTCTGGGGAAGCACTTCTTCGTGAGGAGCACAATATCAGTTTTTTCCTCTGCTAGTTTCAGTCCATAATCAACCATCGAATTGCGAATTCTGCAAATGGTCTGATTGAGGCGCGTCTGTGCCAGCGGCATGTTGCGTGCAATAATAACAGCTACCACATCAGCCATATACCCGATCAGCGAGTAGCCTTCCGGCATGTCCAACCGAAGGATCCTATCATAAGAAATATTCCGTAGATCGGGTCTCAGGATGGAGCCTTGGGTCGTACCACACGTTAGCTCCTTTCGCTTAATGTCCTCTGCCGTGTCGTACAGAATGGATCTGTCCTTCAAATAATCTCCGATAATCTGGAGTAGGTACCTAGGTATATTGAAATCCGTCTCCAATGCCTCTAGCATGTCTGTCCACCTAACCGAGTTGATGATTTGTTTACATCAAATATTACCAAAAGACACACGTGCTGGTAGAAGTGATTCTCCTCCTCCGTAGTCCATGCCGCCTTCACTAACTCCTATATAAAATCGTCCTCCCGGGCTTTTCTCTCAGCGCTTCTGCTATTTGACCATCGGGGACGCTCTGGATCGCTCAGCCGACTCCGTTCTGCCTAGAATAGTTTTCATAGTATTCATGCTCTTCTTCTCCGCTGCTTGAATGGGTATAACAATTGCGATAACCAATACCACTGACCCAGACACCGTTCGCTAGAAGCTCGCAATACGTAATGCCCGTCTACGCTGCTCTGCCGCCATTCTTTTTCTGGAAATTTCAGCCTACAGTGCATTGGCCCACACCTCCGCTCCGTAAAGAATAATGGATTCGGCTACCTTCATGAGCAAACGCCGCTTGCTAGGTCTATGTCTTCTAACGTTCGCCATGACCCGCCTAAGTTGCGCTGTCACCCGAGCAGCCGTATCCGCTGTCTGTTTAATTTGTTACCAGAAGATTAACTTGGAATCAAGCTTCACCCCTAGATATCGAACGGCTGCTCTAGTACTCACAGTCGCATCTCCAACCTACATTTGTCGCATCGTTGATATGTGCTTCTTGGTCACGTACATGACTTGGTTCAGTCGCATCTGTGCCGCATCACAATCTCTAGCAATTATTATAGCGCTGACGTCATCTGCGTATCCAATCAGAAAGCAGTTCTCAGGCATCTGCACCCGAAATATTCCGTCATATGAAATTCCACATGTCGACTCCGAGTACATACACCTGAGATACCGCTGCGATGGTTTTCGTCTTTTGTGGATCCACAGTATATACAACGGGGATCCGCTGCTTTGTCCATCTTGTGCAAGTGCACACGGAAGTGTAGAATAGCCAGTCAGTATCTGGGTGAGATAGTAATTTACCTTCCATTGCTGCCGACAGATCCACAGGGCCATCTGATTTAGAAGTACTGCGGTCCACCTTCCGTTGGTATCCTGCTCTGCTCTTTGGAGAGTTTCCGGATCATGAGCCAGGATGCGCTCGTCAATGCCGACTAAGTGGTGCTAGCTAGGCGCTCGATCGCCCGCCCTGCTGTCTGCGGGAGCAAAGATGGTTTGGGTCGCTCAGGCGCGGAACCGGAAGACTCGCCTCCCCACCCAGGATCTCCCTTTAGCAGCTGGAAGGCATACGCCGTTCAGACATTTGGCACTGACGGTCGTCGTTGGGTGAGACATAAACAGTTCATACAGGATGTCCAAAAAGTCTCGGAACACCTTAATAATTTTCGAGTTAAACTGATTTTGAACAATGTCAAAGTCAATCTAGAGGTAACTTTTGTCAAGGAATTTAATAGTGACCTTGGCTTTGACTTTCAAGGTTATTTCAAGGTCAACTTTGTTTTTTCAAATGGGAACCCCTATCTGAACTCCCGATCTGTCATTCCTTTCAAGTATTGATATACTGTATGTTAAACTTAACTTATAAATTCGTCGCATGTATTATGATTATTCATAGCATGTAAAAAGTAAGTGTAAATATTGAATTATACGAAAGATTTAAAAAAAAATTATTTAAAATTTTCATAAATGAGATAATAGAAATAATATTCTCTTTAAAAATTCGTTTAAAGAAGTTTTACTCATACTCTTTAGCTAATTAAAGTCAAAAATATTAATAATAAAATAATGCACTGAAAATAAAAATTTTTATGTATTTTTTATGACCATGCAAATAGAAAATTTAATATATTATTGATATTTTCTTTAATGATAATTGCATAGGTGCATTTATCATATGACTTGCATAGTTGTGCTTCAGCGCGTATGTTTCTCTCAACTATCCGGTCCAGTGATTTCATCTGCCATATCAAATTAATCTATCTATTATGCGTGAATTGTGTTTAGTAGATCTATATTCTTATATACTAAAATATAAATGGTAAAATATGAATTAGTATATATAACAGAATTATTCATAATTTATGCAAATGCTATCTTAGGTAAGTTCATTCATTTTGACATTCAAATAATTAATTTTGACTAATCTAACAAATTACTTAACCTTACTCAAACTCCGATCACAGTGATCAAGATTTCAAGAATAAATTTTAATACGATGTGTTTTAAGAAGTGTAAAACTATCCTGTTATTACAGTGAAGAGCCCAAAGTTAAAACGCAGAAAAATGTTTTAAAAAAAATTAAAATAGTTATTAATTTTGAAGATGTACTGCTTATTTACTTATTAATGATATTTTAAATTAATAAAAATATTTCATATGTAAAAATAAACTCTAAATTCAATACTTGTTTAAGTTCCACTTCAAAATCACGTTCAAAATTATAAAGCTTCAACTTATCAATTTTAATAAAAATTTTTAAAGAAAAGAATGATTTTTATTTACTTTTTTATTAATTTTTTATGAATTAAAGATTTGCATGTTGCATTATTTTTATTTTTTAGTTTATTTTTAGTTTTAGTCTATGAGGCAAGGAGAGTCACACTAATTAAACACCCCAAAGGGAACATTTTACTAAGTCCACGTCGTTGTTCCTTGGTAATGCTAAAAGTAAATAAGAAAATTTCAAGTAAAATGTCCTTGAAGAGCATCGTCAAGGCCGTGCAAAGCGCACCGTTGCACGCACCTTGATAAATGTAATAGCTTATGTAGTACAAAAATTGAGAATTTCCTATGCCAAAAGGATTTCAGACCTTGTTTGAGGTTAAATGACCTTGTGTGACCATCAAGGCAATCATTGACCCATAACTTGAGCACATATTTGAGCGTAAAATTTTCTGCTCTCCCGATTTCCGTTGCCAAAAATAGAAGTACCCATTTGAAAAAACAAAATTGACCCTGAAATAACCTTGAAAATCAAACCTAAGATCAAATCCAAGGTCACTATTAAATTCCTTGACAAAAGTTACCTTTAGGTTGAGCTTGATTTTGTGCAAAATCAGTTTACCTGGAAAATTATTAAGGTGTTCCGAGACTTTTTGGACACCCTGTATATACAAATATATAAACGTATTAACACTCAGCGATTGCCCTGAGAATATCTATGGGTCTATTTATTTCTTCTATATACGTGTATATTTTTATTGACTGCCCGGACAGCGGTGCCATACGTTCGCCTCCTTTTTCTTCCTTCTCTATTTTCCAGACTCTCTCCTCTTCATTCGATATGCACTTTCCCACACTCGAAAAATTTCACTGGGAATTATATGGATCGACACGCTATGACAATTTCACCTACCCATTGTATATGTATATATAACGTCTGATCAAATTTGACACCATAATTTAACCATTTTCAAAATTTGAACACCATATCTCTATTAGTGTGTTTTTGTCAGCTGTTTATTTGCGACGCAAAAAGCTTGTCTGGCGATATTGACTGTGTACTCATAGTCCGTTCTCCGCAACAGATTTATTAGTTTCGAAATGAGGAAAAGTCACAGGGAGCCAATAACTTTCGCTTGATGCTTGGCCAAAAAAGCAGACACAATCATGTTGGAATGTGCCGGAGCATTATCGTGGTGAAGAAACCTTAAATTGTTTGCCCACGAATCCGGTTGTTTTCGACGAATTGCTTCATGTAGACGCTTCAAAACGAACTGAACCACCCTATGATAATCGAAAAACATGATGATCATCATCTTGATTTCAGTGGATGAGCGATTTGCATGAGGAAAGTTTTCGACGACTTCACGACCTTCACTGAATACTTCGTGCCACTGAAACACTTGCATTCGCAATAAATTAGACTACCTGAAAACACTTCTGCAACATTTTCAACGATTCCGTACCAGTAATCTCATTGGAAACACAAAATTCCAGGTACACTCGTTTATCAACTTTTTTTTTCATAGTCAATATCGCCGGACAAATTTTTTGCCTCGTAGACAAACAGCTGACAAACACGCACACTATATATGGCGCTCAAATTTCAAGCGGACTTCAAAAATGGTTGTACCAATATATGAAAAAAAGTTTTATCGAAAAAAAATTTTACGCGCGATGTTCAAATGCACCAGTCTGGGTCACATTTGTTCATATGGTATATATCCGGTGTAGTTGCAGGACACAATAATATATGCCAAATATTCGTGTAAAATCTTCCGACATAGATTAAGAAAAACATTAATTACATCACACTATAACATCTTAATACAATGGACCATTAACATGAATAACAAAGGCCATTTTATATACATCCCTCTAATTAACAGCATGTTTTTTTTATGTCATTTAACGTCGCTCTATTTATGCTTCCAACTACCGGTGCTAATTAGTGACGGAGGTCTACGATGTGCACATATAAATTATTACACTGGTGTCTGTGTCAATCGGCCGAGACCGGGATTTGAATTTGGATCACCAAGTTACTAGTCCTTCGCTCTAGCGATTGAACAATCGTAGGCTTCTTTTTAACAGCATGTATAGCTTACATAAAATATATCTAAAACTGAAAAATAATAATAAATAAATAGTTTTGACGGGAATACAGCTTAATAAAATAATGGTATTATTAATAAAGAACCGAGTTTATTTTCACATCATCGTCCAAATGTGGATTCATAAAAAACATTAATTATCTTACATCATCGATGTTTTTAGTGACATTCTTCTGCTATTTATTTTCACAATTCATCATTACTAAAAAACAGCAAGTATGAACTGGCGACGCCCTTTTCCTTCCTATTTTTCAGACTCTTTCCTCTTCATTCGACCTGCACAGGCTCGAAAAATTGATGGGATTTACCTGAATTTGATCGCTATGGCAATTTCGTCTGCCCTTTTACTTGTATCTATATATAAATATATATATATATATATATATATATATATATATATATATATATATAAATATATATATATATATATATATATATAAATATATATATATATATATATATATATATATATATATATAAATATATATATATATATAAATATATATATATATATATATATATATATATATATAAATATATATATATATATATATATATATATATATATGTATATCCGGTGTACTTGCTGGACGCAATAATTTTGATTAAACCAAATTTCGATTTTATTTTAGTAACCGTTCATTATGTAGTACCGTCTGCTGATTCAGCCTATGGTATTGACATTGTCGAAGCCGACCATGTAAACACGTGCGGTCAATGGAATTGCCAGCGAGGCTGAATTTCGAGACTTGCGGCGCACATGATGTACAACATACGATTATTAATATACCAATATTAAGAAATATACTGAAGTTTAAACACTATATTATTAAAACTTGAATCCTATAAAGTAAAAAGACTGGAACATTTAGCAAGAATTCTGCCGTGTGGCACGTAGCTGCTACGGTATCAAAAGGTGATCGCTTCCAGAAGACTCCTTAATCCAAAAAGGGCCTGAGAAATTAACTCCAATGTTTTGAAAAGGAGGAGCAAATAATATTCAAATAGCCCTGAGTGGTATGTCGAGCAGTATTTAATAAATTATATTTCGCATTATCTAAAAACGATTACCTTACCATCCACCTCGAATAAATAATTTTGGACAAGCACAGAATTAAATAACGAACATGACTTTATCGCTGGTATTTGAAAGTAAGACTTCCTAGCCCGAAAAGCTCAGATACTTCTGTAAAAATAGTGGTCTGTCCAATAATGTTCTGTCAAAATAGTAACAAACATTTTGTTGTTGCTAGAAGTGCTAATGATAATTGAACTTGAAAATGAAATGCGTCAACAACAGGACTCCATTGTAACCCAGGGTCGGAGCAGTTCCTTCTCATTCGAGTCTTTAAAATCATCTTCAGAAATCAATAAATTGAAGTTCCTGCAAGTTACTGCGCATTTTCTAGCAGACCTATCGGCAGAACTAAGCATTTCAGTAAGTTCATGATATGCGTATACAGCTTCAGCCGCTGTATCTCCGCCAGCTAAGAAATCATCAACATAAAATAATTTTCGATCCAATTGTACATGAACGTGTGACGAAATTATCTAATTCTTCTATGCAAACATTTACCAAAATTGGAACTGATACTGTTCAAGAGGTAAAAATATATTAAAACTCGAGAAGATACATTGCCATTTAGTGTCAGTAAGGTCGACAAGCATTTAATAAAAATTTTGAACTATATCATACAAATACATATTTAAAAACACACGTCCTAATAATATTAGAACAGCGATGTCTTCCTGCGGTCCTAGACCAGAATATAAAAATTTGTGTCAAGAATTTTCTGGTTTATCCTTTTGTGAAACATTAAAGACAACTCTTACTTTGTTTTAACGTCCTGCTTGAATACTGGATGATGAGGCAAAGATAAATTCTCATGAAAGCCGTATTCATCTGATGGAAGAAATTAAATAGACCCAAGGTCCACATATTCTTGCATCAAAGCGGTGCAAAATTCAGGTTGTTTAAAAAAACGACGTTCTAATCGATTCATACAAGCCTTGTCCATTCTGTCTAAACCTATAATCGTAGGTTGATTGCAAAAAGGCAGTTGAACTGTAAGGTGATGATAATAATGATAATAATGATGATAATAATAATGATAATGTAACAACTCAGTGACTGCTTTAGAGACTAGGTGTTACGTCGTAATATTATAAAGTCTTCATATACGTGCCAATAGAAATATGTACTTATATTAAAAATCAATGTTAAATTTCCCATGAATTTTTTCAATAGCAATTTAAAGCATCTATGCATCAAAGTAGTTGTACCATATAAATAATTTTCAACTTCCATAGAAACATCTGCATTATTATTGCCATTTTCAAAACCCTCCATCAATATTAACATTTGGACGGCACGTTTATCATAACAAGGGACAGTTCAAATGGTTTAATTGCCATCCCTTCATGATCCTTCTAATGAAAGCTCGATGTGCATTCATTCAACTCTTAACATTTTAACCCCGCCTGTGACTTTAAGCCCAGCAGTTGACTTAGAGCGAGGCATAGAAGATACATTTTTTTAAAAATAACTTCAATAAAGTCAAATCATAATAAAGTTTCATATGTTTAATTTCATTCTTAAAATATCGAATATAAAAGATTATTATTTTATTTCGCAATAAAGTTAAAGAAAAAAAGTGGGGTCCTATAAATGTTTAATAATCAATTTAGAGTGGGGTTGGGGTATATAAAGTAGCATTCTGCGTTTTTCATTTTAGTTTATTTCCTGAGAATGAACAGTAGCGGTTCGAAACGTCGGACAAGAATGTGATCCTAAATTTAAGCTGGTGGGGGCAGTCAGGTTGTCCTTTAGTATCATAGTATAAGGACTTTTATTTATTTATTTTTTATTTTACTTATTATTGTATTTTTATTTTCATTTTTATTTTATTATTACTTTTAGTTTATTTTTATTTTTAAATTTCTGATACAATTTATTGTAATAATAAGTTTTATTTCACATTCCTTTTTTTCAAGTTTTATTCACGGGGATGATCATAAACAAGGACAGTCTGACTGTCATTATTTTAACTACTATATGATAATATAAAGACTGTAAGACTGATAAAAATATTTATTAATTTAATTCAGAACAGTCGACATAAGTACAATTTTTAATTTTAATTTAGATCAGAGAATGTCACGTTGCTTGCTGTGTAAGCATAATATATTTATATATTGCAATCAGAATTCATACAGGCATGGATCTGTATATATTTTTCTCGCTGTATATATATTTTCCTAGCTTGCAGCTATTAGATGTAATAACAGAGGAGTTACAGTAACACGATTGGGACATTAACTTTTATTAATAAGGGACTAATACGGAATTTGTGATGAAGCAAATCATTTTTACTTCATCATCAAGTAGTGTCAGGCAGCCACTTACTATCAGTACCTTACTGCTAAGATACTGTGCATCTCTGTGCAAAAGACCTAAAATGGACGCCTATTCGTGTTACACAGCTTTGAACTTGTTCGCGGCTGTTTTCCGCAATTTTTCTCCTTATTTACTTATTACGTACTGGGCGAAAAATAGATGGGGAACGTTTTGCCGTAAGTTTTTACGGGTCGCAGATCCTACGGTTTGGGCGCCATTTGTAACTGCAGTTTTACAGCTACAATTGCCGGCTAGATGAGGGAGCCTTAGTGTGTGCGTGTGTGCATGACTACCACGGTGCACCGTCTGGATCCGTCGATTACTGTAAAGGGGAAAGTGAAAACAGACACGGGAAGACTGAATTTAAATAATGGTATAGTTACAAATTCAAAAGACGCATGTTTTCTTTTTATCACTTAGATACAACGTCGAACAGAAAGATATTAAATACAAACTAACAATCCCGATGGATTACATATACTATACGCGATCGTTCGCGGGGGGAGTGTAAGAGGGTGGACAGGCGTTATACGGAGAGCATGGACGCGGATGCGCGAGGTGCCCGTGTTCGCTTGATACAACGACGGTGGGGCTTGACTCATGTACTTTCTCACTCTCTCTCGCGAGAGGAGATCAAAATATACGGAATTGCTACAAAGGGTACTTGCCCTGTCGACTTAACTGGTGCCGCTGCTGTCTCCATCTCTCTCTCTCTCTCTCTCTCTTGTTCGGTGCACCGAGCCTCGGTATGCGGCTTTTGTGCCGCCGCGTGATCTCTGTCTATCTCGAATGCACTCTGTCACTGGCTCCTATGTGGCACCTGTCCTGACATCTATGGCGACGGTGTCCGTCGCTGGGAAAGACACGGGTGTGTCTTTCTGGCCCCTGCTGGATGGATATGAAGCGCTCAACATGGCTCCTAGCCTCAGTGCCGTTCAAAGAGCACTCAAAATCAGGTGCTAAATCTACAGGTGTGCTGGCGGGCTGGTGGCTGGAACGAGAGGCGTCGAGTCTCTTTGACGTCCGGGATGAGAAAAAGGAACGCCCTGATGTTTCGATTTGCAAGTTGCAGACTTGCGGATCACGAGTGCGGTATTCGCGATCACCCGCGAACACTCGCGGTTTTGACCAAACGCGTAAATACGCAACCGAAAAATGGGCGGTCACAATATATATATATGTATATATATATATATATATATATATATATATATATATATATATTGTGACGTTGTCACAAAGCACCCGAGCCGACTCGTCCAACAAAATGAAAAAACATACGCGCCATCCCATGGCGAGAGTAACCCGCAAGGCGTTTGCGCTCCATCACGCCTTGTACTCGGTACTGTCTCTCGCCCTCTCATCTCACTGCTCTACGAGTCAGGCGCGCAGACGTCTGCTAAAAAGAAGTGAAGAGAGGCTATGGATGGACTGAATACTATTCATCATTGCCAAGCAGCGGGATGGTAACGAAACGGATAAAAAAAAATTCAATCACATTCGGGAAAGAAAATTCACAACTCCAAAGATGATAAGAAAGTCAGTTTCTATCTACAAGAAAAATCTATTTGTGAGAGAAAAATTTATTGCTGATGATCGTTATGAGATACGTCACATTTCTAACGTTTCATTACACTAATCTCTAATTCATTATTTTTTTTTAGTTATTATAACTAGTATTAACTCCAACGAAAAAAACGATGTATATCAAAAATTGTTATGCAGTCACAGAGAAAAAGAAAATAAAGCCATCAGAACACTTATGTATTAGAAATAGATCTAATCAAATAGAAGGGAGGCTGAAACTATTTACAACCAATTTAAATCGCTATAAACCGTCCCTGATGGTCAAATTGCGGGGATATATTGGTTGCACAACGGATAACAATTCAAGAAGCATACCAAAGTATGATATGATAAGAAGTTTATGCTTCTCAACAATCCATTAAAACAGGAGAAGAAATGATAGCACTACTATATTAGAGCTTTCTTCTCCAGTGCAGTAAATCACATCATGTTACATGAAAGGATGCAATTCTATTCTCGAAGTAAATTGAACCCTTCGTCTCAAAGAGAAAACTTATTTCTGCCTTAAGTATCATATTATTAGGATAAGTAAAACTAATTCAAATTTATATTTTTAGTATAAGACTCGAATAGTTATACATTAGACATAAGTTAGTTATAACTTACAAGTTTAATAAATTAATAGAATGAACTTAAAATTATAAATTAAAATTAATAGAATAAATAATAGAGGTGTAATGTTCCTTCTCCTTCCGCTTTATTTTTATTGGAATTTTCTGAGGTTTTCAGGATACGTGATTCGGATGCAGGAACGTATCAGGACAAGTTTTCGGGTGAATGATTTGATACTCATTTTCTTTATGTTTCAATAAAAAGAACAAAATATATTTTCCTATAAATTATGCAATAAATACATAAAAAAAATAGTAACAAATTTTATAATAAAAAAAATAAGAAATAACTTCTACTCTATTGGCATCTCGGTGTAGATACCCTGCAACACAAAAAATAACGATTTATAAATTAATTATTAGCGCTGGCATTTTATTTTATTTTCTGTCTACTTATTAATTGGCTTATCTAAATTTCTACGAATTCAGACGGCCTTGACCCAGTGATTGCTCGCTTTGTTTACTCTATTTATTTAAACGGTTTATAGAAGCGGTCCGTCTATTTACATGGAGTTTCATTCGTAATATCGGAATAAATCTTTATTCTCTCTTTTATATCACGCTAAGGTGCGCCTTAGCTAGTGATATATAAGAGTTTGGTGTTTCTCTCAGGAATAAGCATTTCTTTTTCCTTAGTAAGACTCCGTTTTCCTTTTGATTTATTTTACAGAATTTACTTCTTATATTTATAATATTAGTCGATCAACGTTATGATGACTTGCAGATTTTCGGTCGCCGGTCGGTCTGGCATGAATCCGAGGTGCACCTCGTGATTAATAGCCGTCTGGTAATTTAATTCGACGAAAAGGAGTGCCTTTTCCCCGAATTAAATTAGGTCGATTTTAATTTTATCTCCCGGCGGCTTTTCTGGATTATTTCCTATGTGAAAAAGAATTACTTTATCAGAAGTCGGGAGCGCCCGTTCTTCTGAGTCGGTAATTTTTAACTCTTTTCTTACGAATAAAGGGGTGTTTCCTTTGGCCTCGAGAAAGAGTTTTTTTCATCTAGGAAAATACAGAATATTACCCGTCGGTAGATGACAGTTCTCTTCGTCACTCAGGAGGTATCCTTCCTCGACGAGTGCCGAAAACGAACCGTGCTCTTTACAAAATTTAGCGTACTTTTATACACGAAAAAAGTACGTTAACAAAAATCTGATTGGTTATTATTTATTTAAAAATACGGTGATATTGTTCCTATTGGTTAAATTACTTTAGTCTACCTATTCTACTCTATGTTGTGTTTGTTTGTTTATTTATAGCAATCATTTCGTGTATATGTCTGCCTGTTTATTATGATCTTAAATTTATAATAATTCTTGTCACAGTAATAAGTTAATTTATCCTACTCTTTTTCCCGTTACAGAGGTATCAACATATACTCGGTTACTACTCTATAGATGGTAAATGACGAAAATGCTTAAGTGAGTCATTGGTTTTTTTTCAGAGATATTCATTATGAATCTACTTGATTAAAATCTGTACAAACTTTTGCAGTATATGTGGCGCTTAAATGTTACACCATTAGTGTCATGTGTATAAATCATTCTATAATGTTGTGAATCATACCATTTGGAAACATAAAATACCATCCTTAAATGTATATGTCCTTATCTTTTCCCTTGGAAACTAGATTCTTAAGTGATTTAGAAGTATTATATATAAATGAAATGTGAGCGGACCTACAGCAATGTATGTAAGATTGAATTATTGAGGTTATATAATTTACTAAGCTAAATGCCAAGATGAACTGCATAACATCAACCTAGGTACTATCAAATAGTTAAAAATAATCTTAAGGAGCATAATTTGTTCAGGTGATAGCTTTTGTCGAGAACTTCTAATGATATAAAAAAAATAATGACGAGTAATACTGTAAATCATAATTAGTATAAAAAAGGAGAAACATGAAATAAGTTTTTGTAAGACAAAATTTTATCGTAATTGTCTTCAAGTTAGTAAGGATTATTCATTATTCAGTATGCGACTGACCTAAAAGTGAAAGGGTTGCAAAGGAGCTTAAGTACAGAAGCTTAACCAGCGGAAAGGTGGAATACATAAATAAAACACTGCAGTCAGGATGAAAGATTTTTTTGTCAGTTTCATATACAAGTTGAAATGCAAAAAATAAATAAGAAATTGTGCATATCCTTTTATATGTGTGTTAAAATAAAAAAAAGGAAACATTTTTTTTTCAAAAATCTTTAGATGAATATTTAAGCCAGTGTTACTGTACATGTAAAATTCTTTTTTCTTTTATGTCTAGTTTGTAAATGATACGAAATTAAATTAAATTAAATCAAAGTCAAGTGTTCATTTAGAAATTGCAAGCTAATTTTTTTTACTTTGTAAAGCTTGCATAAGTATAATTAGAAAAATGATGAAATAAAATTATAATATCTTTTTTTAAATAATTTTGTGTGTAAATTGTGCCAAACTTAAGAAAAAAAAAGAATAATAAGAAGGTGATATGCGTCAACTATAACACTTCATTGTCTGTATTCTAATAATCTCAGAAGCTTCGACAAGAAGTTATAATTGATAGATACTGGTCAAATTGAGAAATCAAGATTTTAATAAATTATTATAAGTTACATGACCATCATGCCATACTTAAATAAATTTGTAAGCTAATGTGAAAAAATTTTAATAAATATGTCATTTTAATTTATTTCAAAAGTTGAAAGAAAGGTTTATCGAATTACAAGGAAATTCTTTTTTTTTGGGATGAACTATCCCCCCCTCTGGCGTAGTTTGCTTCCACGAAAATTCGGGAGACGAGCGGCCCGCTTCACTTTGCTCTGGATGTTTGAGGTAAACAGGAAGGTAAAGGGAGTAAACCAGAGTGTAAAGAAAAAGGGAGAGATCGAAAGAACAGGAGAAAAATAAAGGGACGTGAAGAAGTAATAAAGACAGCGAGGGAATAGAAGGAGTAAAGATAATAGGAGTGATTGAAGAACAGGGGAGATACCAAAGAACGAGGAAAAAAAAGCAAAGCCGTACACAGAGAAGGGAGCCAGAGGGGACCGCTGGTCTCCTTCCCTTATATCAAGAACATCCTTGACAGAGCTGCAGCCCCCTTCCCCCAGCAGGCCCAGGAACTTCCTCAGGCTGCTATCGATGACTGCGCAGCGCGTGGTGTAGGAAGGGGTCGAACAGTCGGATTGGCAGTGGCGACGAACGTGGTGCTCGCGTGACATGCGCGTCTCTGAACTGTACCGGGTGTAGACTTAGTGGAAAATAAAGCGCGTGTGTGCGCTCGAGAAGGTGAGTCAACAAAGTAAATTTTTCATCACAATATATATATATATATATATATATATATATATATATATATATATATATTGTGACGGAGATCGCCAGTGCCGCATACGCTTGCTATCCCACGTCCCTATGCTCTCTCTCCCGTCGTAGCCTGCATAAATATGTTTATATAATATCTGTTTTCATATCTAAATAGTTAGCATGTAGTTTATTACAGGCCGAGGCACGGATACAGTGTCCAGGAGGTAAGTGAGAGAGAGAGAGAGAGAGAGAGAGAGAGAGAGAGAGAGAGAGAGCGGGGAGTAGGGAAAGATCATCGCGCGCGAAGTTTTTGAGTAGACAAAGGACTGCCGTGCTACATGCAAGTAAATTTTTGAGCGAGAGATGACCTTCCTCGAGTTCCACTGTCGTCTTGATTCATGAGGTTCCTTTTCGGGCCTTCTTTTGTGCTATTCGCGTTCTTTGCCGCCCTCCAGGTTAAGATTCGCGAAGTTCGTCCCGCGAACGTAGTTGCAGGGCTCGAGCTAACAAGCCTGCCCCTGTCTGTGCGGAGTGACCGCCTCATCCCTGGGCTGCCGACGAGCGGAAACACCGTCCTCACGTCTACCGAGAGCGTGCTACCGTACGTTTAGGGCTTGCCGCCGCCGCTTTCTGTCACCAGCGCACGACACTTTGGCACCCCGATTGTAAGTGGCAGCCCGCTATTCTCTCTCTCTCTCTCTCTCTCTCTCTTCCCTGACTCCGCGCAGATCGGCCTACGCACCGCGAGCTAGTTTTCTTTTACTCGTTTCTCTTTTCATTCGTTTCCTTGACCTGACACTTGCGACGTTTCGCCTTTCGTGGACCGCCCCTCTCCTTCGCCGAGTCGAATCGGGGTTAAGCCCAGCCGACACATCTTCTGCAACGGCCTTACCCGCCATCCTCGTGTTCGAGGCGGGCACGTGCACCGTTACATGGCGCTCAACACAATCTCGGGGTCGCACAAACTAAAGTTTTAAAAAAAATGGATATACATATAGTCATTATATATCTATTTTTTTTAAATAGCTAGTGCCCCGGCGCAATTCGCAAGCTATGCGTATAGATAAAAATTACTTTTCGGATATAATCTAAAATCATAGCTATATTGAAAAGTACAAATGTATTCTGCACCGAGAATGTTTACGTCTTCAAGCCGGTAATGTAATCACGCGCGGTCAAGGCCACTGTCAGTTAGACGAATGATTCTGAAAAGCGGCACAAACTTAATATTCAGCCGAATGCGAGAAGATAAGATTTATGCGGCTTCTCAAGCAATACTGATACTGAGTTAAACACTCACATAGTTATGAATTTATATAATGTTTTATATATTAATTTAATTTAATTATAAATTTAATTATATTAATTTAATTGAAGTTAAGCTAGAATTGATTAATAATTTATTTATAATGCGATATATAATGATAATATTAATGTCAAATAATAAAATATAATTAATATAAGTAATAATACGAATCTAACACGTAGATTTATATTCGATATTATGATATACAATATATATATACACAATATTATGGAATATTTTCGATAATCTCGTTTTACACTACGTAATTGTAAATATAATCGTATACTTATACTAATTTATGAATATACAAAGGAGTCAATAATATATATATATTTTATCCCCAAAAATACATGTGTTGTAATATGTATAGGTTATTTCACCCTATACATGTTGATTATTTCAAGATTGTTAGAAAAGAAGATTTTTGCCGAGTAAAAAGCACAATAAAACGGCAGGTATTTCAAGCATCAATCTCACGCCATCGTTGGGTTGTTTTGTTTCCAGCGTCGAGTTATAAAGATTGGTGAATTTTTCAATATTTATTATATTTTCGGATTTAAGTAGAGTGGTATTTACCTCTACTCTTTTCTATAATTCTTTAGATTAATAATATTGGCTATTATACATTATCTTTAAAAACGTGTGAGAGAGGCAGAGAGATATAGAATTAGAATAAGAATAGTAAGAGTGACAAGCGCGCACAGCGTTTTTTTTAGTAGTATATCTTGTTCTTCGTAAGGTGTCGCTCTTGTGACTTTATCTCTCTATTATAATTACAAAATTTATCTCTCTCACACCCTGTGTGATTGGATTCGTGCGTTAGTCTATCGCGGATGCGTATTAGGTAGAAGTAGCTTATTAATTATTATAATTTTATCAAATGGAATAAAAATCTCAGTTATTTTCTTACTTAATTAAATAAATCTACTTTTGATTTTTTTTATTTGTAGTAGAAAAATAGAAATATTCCCCCCTCCTGTACCTGATCATTAATCCGTCTTTTCCTGGATTACCAATAATTTATCAATATATATTATCATTTCTATAATTTCCAGGATAAACCAAGGTAAGTCTGAGGAAGAAATATCCGCAAAGAACCTACGGTCCAAAAAGATTGTTTTAAACAATTTAATCCGTTCGGGGTTCTTTGCAATTCTGTTAACGGGTATTTTTAGCGGGTGATTAATAATTAAGTACCCCATTAGAGTGTATGATAATTTATTATAATAAATGTGAATAATGCTAATATTTTGTTTTATATAAATAAAATAAATTTTTACACATAGAAAGCATACCACGACAAGTCAAAATATATAGTCGCGATACGACAAAGATAAAAATTGTGAAGTCGGCGACCTGTGTATATACACACACGGATACCACCGCGACTCTACTTTATACAGACGGGTGTACTCACCACTGACGCAAAATTTTTTTTCTGAGAAAATAATAAGATCAAAATTTATTTTTCTTTTATGCTTTTTTGACTTTCTGGTTATCGTCTTGGTATTTTTGTTTTTTTGTATATTTTTGTATATTATCATAGTATTAAAAATTAAAATTTTGTTATATTTTTAAAATAATTTTCTTGTGTGTGGAATGCTTTTTTTGGAAAATCGAAAATTCGAAAATGACAACTTTTGAAAATTTTTGAAAATTTTTGGAAACTTTGAAAAATAAAATTCTTTCAGAATTACAAAGTGACTAAAAATAAACTGTTTTTTTTTTGAGGTGAGAATAAATAATTTTTTTTCTTATATATATATTTTTTGCGTTAGTCATCTATAATTTCTCGCTATTCACTGTCTCTTAACACTAGAGAATTTCATCATTTGACAAATACATGTGTTTTGTTCGTTATTTTTTTTTTCTTCTTTTTTTTGTTCAATGAAAACAACGAATATTAAATAATTTAACAATCAGTAAAGACAATAATAAGTAAAATCTATACATTTTATAAATTACTAGTAACAGCTGTAATTGAAGGTAAAAATTGAGAGATAATTAAATAAGATGTTAATTATTAAATTGAATAATAATTAATTAAATACTGTCAGCAATAATTATTAAAATTTTGTTAATGAACAATCAATTAAGTCTGGTTAAGAAACAATTGAGTATTTGGTTCGTTAATAACTAATTAAAATCAAATAATTATTTAGACAAATAATAATTAAATAACCATTTTTTTTTTTTATAATTTCTTTTGTTTTGTCTCGTCTCTTCTCTTCTATCAGGACAAAACTTACGAAAATTTTTGTTGGGTGTTCTATCTCGTCATAACAACCGTCAAATGAGCATCGATCAGCGGGTTAGTTACGGGCATTATTTAATTCATTAATTAATTTAATACCCATTAATTAAGTAATAAATTCTCTCAAAATTTTTTTTGAAGTGTTTAATTGTTTGTTTAATTAATTTCTATTGTTTTTGCTGTTTTTCCAATTGCTGGAGTATTACCGAGAAATTTGTCATGTATCTAGTTAATTAATTAATTTTATAATTTATTTAACAATTATAATTAATTGATTTCAAATTTCTCGTCTATTTTGTGAACTTAGAAATAAAGAACAAAATTTTGTTTCTTTCCTCTCTCTTTCGTTTCCCGTCAATTAAACAGACAAATGATGGCAAACCCTGCAAACGACTTTGATGATTGGCTCCAAAGCCAATGCGAGGAGGACAGACATCATAACGGAGTTGGAATTAAAAAATGATGGTTCCCCATTTCAGACGGGTGCCAGGCTATATCGCAGACTGGCAGGAAACTATAGCCGGGAAGACTTTGTGGAGTGCCAGAGGCGATGTCGCAAAAATACGCGCGCGTAGAGATAAAAAATTATTCACAATTGTAACCTCGACAATGCGTAACGCAACGAAAACCTATATCATAAATAACATGGAAACAACATACGCCGAACAAGCTGATAATGTAACTGACACACAGCAGGCTCGAGAAGTTAATCCGAACAGAGGCCAAAGACGTAGCACAACAGCTACCGATTAGCAAATGCAAAACCTGATCGATTTTAATTTGGTAGAGATCAACAGGCACGAATCGCTCGCATGTAGCACAGCCAATGGATCGGCGATTCAGGCACCTATAACGAGCGTAGCTACATCTTCGGACTCGTGTGTCACGAATGACATAACACATCAGGCGCAAATCGGATCTCATACATCAGATGCAGCAGCCGAGCCTCAGGCTGCTAACCTCAGAGATGACCTGGTAATTAATCCTGCATTAAACAGCCTGCAGAATATGCTACAAACTTGGATGTGACAACAGAACAGCACTGTCTAAGATCTGCAGCAGAGGCAAAACGAAATGCACACTACGTTGACTAGCATTCAGCAACAGCTGCATAAAATACCGCGACGCGATCGTGTCATTTTCCAAGACACATACGGTCTTCAATACTTGGAAAGTGTAGTAATAGAACCACACATTATATCATATCCATTCACCATATTCATGCTCCATAAAAATCTGCCTGGGGTCTCATCATAGCCTTCAGTGTGTATTATATTTAAATTTGAGCATACCGTTGTTTATATATGAATTAGAGTACAGTCATCGTCTGTAGCGATGCTAGAAAAACAAAACAAAGTTTCAATGCATTTTTCACTGATCAATAAATCTCAAAATTTTATTGAAAAGCATTTGTCTTATGATTAATACTACATCTGTTGCTCGAAAAATATATTAATTCAACTTATTTATGGGGTCTATTTGAATTTTTTGAACCTTAATGGATTTTTTGCAGAAGATGGTTAGTTACATCCTCACAGCTAAACATCAATACAGATATAAAAGAAAAATTAATAGAAATAAAAAGACAATTTCCAGATGATTTATACATTCTTAATACTTGTTTAGACATGAATAAGACAGGTCAGGCATATCGCTGCATTTCCAATAGAAATTATAAATATCCTGATATACTGCAAGTAAGTATTCTTATGTAGCAAGTAGTTCTTCTTATTTTATAGCTTTAAATATTATTTCTTTAACAGATAGCGTTAATATGATTAATTAATATTCCACTTAGTTTAAGATTTTAAATTAAAAAATATTTTTATCGGTCTTACAGTCTTTATAATATAATATATTAGCTAAAATAATAACAGTCGGACTGTTCTTGTTTATATTCACTCCCGAAGAATCTGAAATAAAACTTATTACTACAATAAATTATATCACAAAATTAAAAATAAAAATAAGAATAAAATAATAATAAGCTATAATATGTATATTTTCGATTGATTTGACCAATGAAAAAGTTGATGAAATAAAAACATATTTTATGCTTTTGGTATCGTTCGACCATATGGTTGCCGATTCTATTAAAAATAAAAATACCTCATACTTATTCAGTCGTTGGTTTATCTTGACTGCATGAGAAAAAATAAATATCTTATATTTATGTATTCTTCTCGCTATAGGGTCTTTAAATATGTGAAATGAATAGAAATATTATAATCGCATTACCATAATTTGCATACTAAATATAAATTTTGTTCTTTTATTAGTTTTATCAAGAATTTGGCGCCTCTAGAATGTCAACAACTGCTAACAATTATAATTTTACGGATACTTTTTTCCATATTTCTAAATTACTATTTTCTAGATACAGATACTATTTTCAGTACAGTGTGCCATTATCATTCAGGCCCTATCAGAAATTAGTTGACCGCACGGGAACCCATTCGGACGCTTCAAGCTCACAAAAATTTGTTTAGAGTTTTTTAAAGCTCATTAAATCGGGATAATAGAGCCTGCTGGCCTTTGACGGAGTGTCACGCAACTAGGATCGCGATTCTATTATTCCGGGGTTTTAGAGAGCGTTAGGATGTCTAGAGCTGCAAGGAGTTGCAGGGAGCTTTTTTGGGCTAGATTATCCACAGAACTGATATTTGTCGCGGAAAACTCGACTTTTTTTCACAAAAACTTAGTGGAGCTGGTGTTTTTATTCAGTGTTCTTATTCAGTCTCTAGAAAATAATAATAAATTATAATAAGAGTAATTGGATTAAATTATAATAATTAAAATACTTCTTGATGAATTTGTTCATAAGGATACTAGGATTCATATAATATAAATTATAATAATAATACCTTACTACCTAATTACCGCAAACCCGTTACAAGTGGTTCAACGACCACCGAAAGTCAAAGCTTTAATGGGCCGGGGGTTTGGCTTCATCGCCCGTCTAAGAGAAGGAACAACTCTATCAAAACCTCCCTAATCCTACATTGGATGGCAATTGCGATAGGGGGTACATGGTTCCGTCATAGAAGATGGGAGCCCCTACAACTGCCAATTGAAATTTATATACCGCCCGTAACGAATAACTTTGTCTACCAAACCGAATGCCGAAGGGTGATCTCAGTATCAGGTTGGTAGGCCTTGGATATTCGGTCACCGGGCGAATTTTGTGTGCAGTGTATCAGTGTGCACAGCGTCCGCATCTACGATGTACCCTAAGTACTTGACCTCCGTGCAGCAAAACTCGGATTTCTCCTTGTTTATTTGTAAGCCAATCTCGTTCAAGCGGGTGAGTACCGCTTTCACCTCGTGAAGGTGCTGCTCGAAGGTCCTCGTAGCGACGATAATATCGTCCATATAAACGAAGACGTTCGGTTGCCACGCTGGCCCGAAAACAAGGTCCATACCTCTCTAGAAGGTGGCCGGGGTGTTCGTTAGCCCATAAGGTAATCTCGTATATTGAAAGAGGCCTTTCTGCGGGACCGCAAAGGCGGTGACCTCTTTGCTGCTCTCCTCAACCGGTATCTGATGGTAAGCCTGACTGAGATCTATTTTAGTCAGATACCGCGCGTTACGTAAATTGTCCAGCAGGACATCCATATGTGGAAGAGCGTATGCGTCCTTCTTAGTGATGGCGTTAACTGCCCGGTAGTCTATGCAAAACCTTATTTTTCCGTCCTTTTTAGGGACGATTACCGGGCAGCTGCTCCACAAGCTTTCTGACGGCTGTATGATACCCTCCTCGAGCAGTCGGTCAATTTCCGCATGAGCCTGCTGAAGGAGTTTATCCGGTATTCGTCGGAGACGCTGTTTGATGGGACGGTGCCCCTGGGTGTCAATGTATGGGGCTGCATGCGCGCCAGTTTCAGCGTTCCGGTATTTACCGGTATTAGGTGCCGTAGCTCTCGGTCCAGTTCTTTTTTGTCTGCGTCCTTTAGTTGCACTACCCCCTTGACGGCTGCGACAGCCGTGATAGCTTCTGGTGAGTCACGATGTTGTGTGACGAAATGCCTGATGATTTTATTAGACGTGTGCCACGTAGCGTCTGCAAAATTGATGGTCATTTTTATCGACCAAGATATGTCCATGCCAAGTATCATGCCGTACTTCAAGGAAGCCGATACCTTGAAGCAGGCTTTAAGCTGTTGGTTGTCGATTGTTAGTAACAGATCGACCTCGCCTTCGTCGGGACGTACTTTGCCGTCTGACATCTGCATGTATGAACGTACTGGTATTATAGCCGATTTTACTAGTTTACCTGGACCAGCGCCTACGTAGGATTTCCAAGCGCCAGGATCGATCAGCGCTGGAAATATTTTCCCCATCAGTTCAATGTTAAGGAAGAATCTATTTTCTTCCTCAGGTGCCTTGATGTTGGGATGTGTGTTAGTCACGTCCCTGGCTCTGGGGCAGTCGTATTCATCGTCAATGATGTGTGGAGTCGTGTTGCTGGGATTGACGAGTTCGACTCCAGTATCCTTGTCAATTACTCGTTTCCGGAGTTTTTTCGTGGGCTGCAGCGAGGACAGTTCAGTGTCGTTACATTGTTCTCGCCACAATTGTAACAATAGACTTTTCGTCTATCAGGGCATCTGTCTGCCCAGTGTCCTGGTTTCTTACAGGTCCAGCAGGGCCTGTCATCCTCCCGCTGCGGTCCATCTCTAGAACGTCGTCCGTTCTCTCGTGCTGGGGAACGATATTCCCGAACTTTTCTATCAGGCGATCTGTACGAATGGTACCTATGATCGTCTCTGTTAGGTGATCGGTACTGACGGTCAGGTGTTCTCCTTCTCCGTGATTCACGGTCTTGGTTACGTGGTGGACTTCGAGAGGGGTATCTGTGTCAGTATGGCGGGGATGGAGAGGGGTTGCTGGGACGAAATGCCGATACAGGTGAGGGGTATCTAGGTAAGGGGAGTGGTCTTCTATGGTAGGGGGACGGTGACCGATACCGTGGCATTGGACTTCTTTGTCGCCTGCTCTTTTCTGTTCGTTTTGCCGTTGCTGCCCTGTTGACTATGGTCCGTCTCTTCTGGTTTCTCTCCGTGAGTTTTGGGAGTGCGATGTCGCCCCTGGTGTCAGCTGAGGCGTTTGGCTCACTTACCGTAACCGTTTTCTTCGGGGTCGTTGTTTTTTCATCATCGATTACCGCCAGTCTCGATCGTCGATTTGCCCTTTCTGACGGAGAGCAGGTCCCATTGCTCAACCTTCAATTAATCTTGTTCTTTGCACCGCTTCGTGAGCTCGCTCTTCAGCTCGATTTGCTGACCTAGCAATTGCAGCTCGACGACGGACTGGAACTCGTTTCTGTTGATCTTTTCCATGTATGATGGATGCAGGTTTCTATATATTCTGTCAAGCTGCGCTTCCAGTGTTAGTGCAGATGACATTGTGTCCAGCAGGACGCGTATGCCTCAGGTATGAACCGATGGGCTCTTTCGATCCTTGCGCTCTGTCACGCAATTCCTCTTCGAGGCGTAGAGTGTAGTCGATAGGCCGAAATTGACGGTTCAGCGCTGCCTTGAATTCTTCCAGGGTACGCTATTGTTTGTATAGAGGTCTGGCCCAGATACGGGCTGAGCCGCCCAGTATCCCTAGAATCAGTTTCAAGATATCAGCCGCCGGGATGTCAAGACTGTTCATCGTCTCTTCCATCCTATCGATGAACTCCTCCACGTCTTCGCGAGGGGCTTCCATGAACTGCACCTTCCACTGGCGCAGCAATTGTCCAGTCCGCGTTTCCTTCAGATAGGTGTTCTCGAAGGGTCGGCTTGTGTTGCTGTAATTCAATGTTGTTGGTGCTGCATTAGGCGTGAGCTGCGCTCCCACTTTTGTGCAGGGCATACCCGAGTGTGGCTTCGTGGCTTACTGCTGCAACAGTGCCGGATGAACATATGGCCATCCTCCAGGCAGATTTTGCCAGCTGCTGGCAGCAGCTGGGAGATGGTTATCTCCAGTGGTATTCGTGTTGTGCGCTGGTGGTGACGGCCATGGCCCGTACGGGTATCCCATGTATGGAGCGGTATTCGGCCAGCTCGGTGCCATGGTGGCGATATGGGGTTCTGTAGCGTTTATGTTTTCCGCAGTATCGATATTATCTGCGTCATTCTGTATGTGGTCGAGTGCGGTGGAACTCAAAACTTTTGATAATTCCGCCATCTCTCGGTTTGTCTCTTTTGCATCGTCATCTGTGGCGTGTCATTCTGCTGCTTTTGGTCCAAAGCGCCGCCGAAATTCGAAGCGCAGTAGTCTGTCTTTTAATATGGTTAGGTCCTCATCTATCCTTATATGTTTTTGTTCGGCTTCTGTGAGCAGCGCGTCTTTTTGCAATTTTTCATAGACGCCGCTGAGTCTTGCTCTCTCCTCATCTATATTCTACATTATTCCTTGGTCAGGTTCTCAAAAACAAAGGACGATACAACGATACGAAGGTAAATAAAAACGATAACAGTATATATACAGTATAAATGTAAGAACAGCTATTCGACTTGTTCTTGTTTATATTTGTTTGGGGTAAAACCAAAAAGCATATTCTCCTAGAGGGAGATAAAATAGTATTTTTCTTTTCTTATACTGGTCTATACGTGTAGAAGAATCAGCTGTTATACGTAGTAATGGGCCAAGTATTTATCTTAGTAAAATTTCTTGATTATAAGGAAAAATGCTAATTGTAAGAACTGAATTTAATTTTTCCTGTAGACAGCTAATAAAAGAAAATATTATTATGCTGTAAATTCTGTTTTTTTTTCTTCAGATGCGATTATTTATGAAATTGATTATGATCTTGTAAAGGAAAGTAATTATTATATAATTTTAATAATTAAATTATTAATAATTATTATATGATATATAAAGTTTTCGCCTACAAGTGAAGCAAAAAAATTTTTAATGAGTAAAAAAGAATTTTAAAACTGGTTTATTTTGATAGTGAAGCAGTAATTCCAAATTTGTTCATATTAAAAAATGTTCATGGAAAAATTCATTTATTGTTGGCTGTTATAATTGTTATTATTATTATTATTATTATTATTGTTATTATTATTGTTATTATTACTATCGTTATTGTTGCATCACTATTTTATTTTCGTTTGAATTATTGTTGTATTATTATGGTTATTATTTATCCGTTACTGCGGTTGTTCTCTGCTACACTTATTTTAGAGTACAGTACTCCTAACTGACAGTAATTAATCCACATAAGACTTCTAAAATTTCTTCTATAATTTCCTCCTGTTGGTTTATTTATTAATAATTAAAATGTTATAACTTGCTACAAATATAAAAATATAGGCATAGATGTTCTCTCTTTTTTTTGTTTTATTTAAGTTTATTTAGTTATTATTATTATTTTGATGTCACTTTGTTCTGCTTACACGTCTAATTTTTATTTAACTATTCACTCTAGTATATACAATCACTTGTCTGTCAATTGTATACAATCACTGGTTCTTTTTAGTTTTTGGTTATTTCATATATATTAATCCTATTATATATATGTCTCGCTATGTGGTTCCCTGCCTTATTATTGTTAATAGTTTCAGATCTTATACCTACTTAGTTATTGTATTTTTAAGTCATTTTATTGTTAACCTGTTATTTATAGTAATTATAGCAATATTCTTTATAATATATATAGTAATTATATTACTATTATTTTATTATTATTATTATTGTCTTATCATTATATTATAATCATTAATATTATTTTGTAAATATTAATATAATTTATAGTAATTGTATTAATATTATTTATAATATTTATAGTAATAATCCCTAATTGGATTATTATATATTGGTTATATTACCTTGTATTCTGTTATAATGTTGTTATACTATAATGGTGTCGATCACTGAAAAACTCATCTAACTGCTTACTCTTATGTATTGTTGTTTAATGTTATTTATTATTATTTAATATTTAACAGTTTAATGTCTTGTAGCTGAAGGAATACTTGCAATATCAGAATGTTCTTGTGCTTAAGCGTGTGATTTTTTTTTCAATTATGTTTGTTATGATGCTCCCAGCAGCTATTTGTTCAAATAAATAGCTTAAATATGTATACTCATCAATTAATTAAATAATTAAATGGAACAAATGTTTTCAAAAGATGAAAAGAAATTAGCGATATTTGCTCTTGTTTTTTTTTTTTTTTTTTTTTTTGTTTAACAAGATTCTTACTGTACTTGGCCAAAGACAAGCTATCATTAACTTTTATTTGCAAGAAATACTTGATTTTCTATAAAATTATTTGAAATTAATTTTCATCCTTGTGGTGAATATTCTTTACTATGTCCACTTTATAAAGTTGAGAAATTCCAATTCCTTCCTGAAAATTGTTTTCTTTCAAAATTCTTCCTGTGCACCTATATGGCAAGCGTATAGGTTATACCTGTCAATAGAAAGAGAGAGAAGCTGTTCTGCTACTTGAGATAATTTCTTTGGAAAGGGTGTATATTTTATAAAGTATTTTATACTTTAGTTGTAGTGATGGTTAAGAAAAATGGAAACGATATCTATAACAAGGGGGAAAGGTGTCCTGTATACACTGAGTGTAGTATACTTATTGTTGTATACGCTTTTCAGTTATGAAGTTTTGCAATGCTGATAATTTCATTGATTTCTTCTAATTTCCAGATTGATATATATATATATATATGTTGTTTCTTCTGAATATCCTGACGAATTATTTGTAAAAGTGGATATTTAAAATAAAACCATCTTTTACGTGCTTCTGAGGGTTATATGTAATATTATAAAAAGGTGCAAAAGGGGCAGGGATGATACGGTATTCATGTGCTTTTACACATAATAAGAGAGGAAACGATACATATTTAATATAATAAGTTAATAAATATTTAGAGACGTGAGTGACGAGGAAGGACAGATTAAATATCAGAATCAATGAAATATATATAAGATATATATATGGAGCATAAGAAAAATATACGTATAAATTTAAATATAATATCAGTAATTTAAGATAATATGTAAATAATATATGAATTATATAGGAATAATCTATATTCGAATAACTTGTAATGTATGTAAAGATTTTCAGAAAAGGCTATTTATCTTATATGTAAACACACTAAGTTTAAGAGGTATTTGACCTTGACCTTCTACTTTTATTTATGTAATTACTAAATTTATCCCTTGCTGTGCTGTTATTTCAATTTTGAAATACCAGTGTATTTCCCAAGAAAAAGAGAAAGTTGTTCTCTTTTGTGTGTTTACATTTCAGGCAACAAATAGCGCATATTGCTAATATATGAAACTATAAGTAAAATTATAATTATACTGTTACTTATAATTCCATTATTATAAATACATATATATATATATATATATATTCATGTAAAATGCAATATCAATACATACGTGCAAAATTTATGTGAATGTAAAATTGAGAGAAACTATTTGCTATATAACACCTTCCTTGCTTCTATACAATATATATACAAGGGGTATCGAAAAGGGATTTATGTAAATTAACTTTAGTCCGATAAATCATTTAATTATGAATTATTAATTAATATAGTAGTACATAGATGTTACTGAAACGGAGAAAGGGAAAAAGCTTTTAATTATCAAAAACTTGTCAGTATATTTTTGACAAGTTTATGCCATTGCGCATTCTTCTGCGCACACTCCTTGATGCAGTCGTCGCATGTCCATGTGTGCATGTGTACGTGTGTTACGTACTTTTCGCTTTGTACGGCTGAGCTAAAGGGGGTCGGGACAATGAGCGGGTGTACGATTTAGATCTTCTACAGGAATTCTTGACTATTCTCGTCGCGAGCTCCACGCACTGGGCGCCATTTATAACCCAAAAATCGGGTTATTACTTACTATTTGTGTGCACGCGTGTGTGGATTCTTCCACGCTGCTGGTTGTGCACTCCGCTGGAAAGGGGACGGAGAACGAGAAATAAACTACGCGAGTGTCTTTATCGGATTATGACAATATTAACATTTATTTATACAAAAAGACTATTTACAACAATAATGTAGTACATACGCTATATACTGGTTGCGGGTTCCGCGACGCTACGTTAATCATTTATAAAACTACGCAATCGTACAAAATACTCATGGAGGAGGGAAACGGAACGGGACGCTTTCGATATAACACACGTGGGATTACAAATATATTTTGTATTTTTGTAATCACATAAAATTACAAAAGGCTATAACGATAGAGTTTACGTAGCTATACGCGATATACACCTGCCAGTTGAGATTAAGCGGGCGCGGCGGTGCCAGGGCCAGGAGCCTAGCTATATGCATGCATGAATAATTACAACAAGAAGTATAAGGCTATTTGCCGCCGACGAGGACGATGCTGACCGAAAGCTCGCTAATGCTCGCTGGTGCTCGCTGGTGCTCGCTGCCGTCGCCTGGTGTCAGGGCAACCGGGTGCGCGCTCTCTCTCCCGCTCTTCCCACTGATTGCTCGCACGGTCGCGCGTGGCTGCGGCTCGTAGCCGCTGATGCCGTTGCTAGCTCGCGACGGTACACGAACGGTAGCGCGTAGGCGCTAGAACTCTCATTGTCCGGGGTTGCCGCGGGGATGTCGCCGCATATCTTTTCCTCGTCTCCGATGTGTTCGCACGAAGTTTACACCAAGGCAAACTTGTAACTCGTCTCCGCGAAGGAAGCTACAATGGCGACCTGAAATATATGGTTCGAAAAAAACGAAAAAGGAAACACGAGAACGGTAATTCCAGGGTCGAATGTGCGTCGAAAAGTATGAACTCCGGGGACGAAAGAGAAAGTGCAAGTGAGGTTCATTCCGAACTTCATACGTACAGTTGCGCTTCCAGCGCCCTCGCGGCTCGCGCGTATCGTTTCGCCAACACTCGCGGTTTCGCACGAGCGCTCTAACCTACCAAATATCTCCCTTCTTACATCATTTGAAAGGTCTTGACATAACGTACAAAACGACGCTATGCATTATTAGTTTGGATATTGCGTTCAAAAGTTATAGACGTGTAAACATGGATTTTACTAACGCCGAAATTCGCGCTATTTTAAAGTTTTCCTTTTTCAAAGGCAAACCCGCTAGAAAAACGTTTCGTGAGAATGGTGTTTTGAGGGATGGCACGCTATCACTTTGAATCGTAGAGGAATGGTTTCGACGATTTAAAACCGGTGAACACGACACCATGGATAAACCAGCCAGCGGAACACCTGTGACGACGAATACCGATCAAATCATGGAATTTATCAAGTTAGTCCGGCATGTGGCATCTCGTAACATCGCCCAGGAGATGAGAGTTAGTCACAAAATCCTTTTAAACCATCTACAGAAGATTTGATACAAAAAAAGCTTGATATTTGGGTGCCGAATGATATGACGAAAAAAAAACCTTTTGGACCGAATCAACGCCTGCGATGTGCTGGTGAAAGGGAACGAACTCGACTCATTTTTTAAATGGATGGTGACTGGCGATGAAAAATAGATCATATACGACAATATCAAGCGAAAACGGTCTAAGGTGGTCTAAGGTCGGTGGACCGTCCCAAACAGTGGCCAAGCCGGGATTTACGGCCAGGAAAGTTTTGCTGTGTGTTTGGTGGGATTGGAAGGGAATCATCCACTATGAACTGCTCCCATATGTCCAGACGCTTAATTCTGCCATCTACTGTGAATAACTGGACAGCTGGAAGCAGGCTATCGACCAGAAGCGTCGACAATTGGCCAACAGGATGGCTGTAGTGTTCCACCAGGACAACGCCAGACCACAGACTTCGTTGATGACTCGTCAGAAACTACGGGAGTTCGTATGGGAGGCTTTGCCGCATCAACCATATAGCCCGTACATAGCGCCAAGTGATTACCACCTGTTCCTGTCCATGTCGAACGCCCTTGGTGGTGTAAAGTTGAACTCAAAGAGGCTTGTGAAAAGTGGCTGTCGGAGTTCTTCGCAAATAAGGAGAGGGGTTTATACGCGAGGGGTTTTATAAAATTGCCGTCTAGATGCAAACAGATTATCGAACAAAACGGCGCATATTTGAAGTATATCTGACTACTTTTTATAAACCTTCGAATGAAGAACAAAAAAGCAGAAGGGAGATATTTGACAACCTAATATATTTCTTATCATTACGAAAATAATATAAATTCATTAATTATATAACTACATGATCTCAGCGCATACACAAAATATATATAAAAAAAATCAATATAGGATATTATTAAGTTTCTGTGCCTCGTTATTCGTGTGTGTATGTGTGTAATGTAATGTGTGTAATGTAATGCGTGTGCGTGTGTGCGTGCGCGCACCTGAAAGTTCGGTACACCCCCCACTTACTGCTACTACGTGTGAATTCTTGAATATGTAGGAGTCGTAACGCTGAGGAAAATTCCGGCGATGTCATCAATTTCTGTATAAACTCTAACGAACTTGCTACTAGATCGAAATGATTTATTGTTTTATGACACGAAGTTGATCGTAATGATTGGATGATAAATTTGGATGATAAAGCAGAAAATTAAAACCTGATGCAGACAAAAATCGACTAATACTTCGATGATATTATGTTTACATGTACCTGAATTTACTGTATGACATCTCATCGATTCATTTCGACAAACATTTACCAAATTTTTTTAGCCAGTGGATTTTAAATTAGTCAATAAAATTTTTTTTTAAATAGAAATGAAAATAATTGAAAGATTTACTTTGATTTTTCTTTTCTTTAAACTTTAAAATATTTGGACAGCGATATAGATAGGTTTATACACTATTATTTTCACTCGTGTTTTTTACTTTACTAACATTTTGTTCGCGTTCTGGTATGTTCGAGGAGAAAATCAATATGCGAGAGAAAATGACAGTGTCAAGGCTAACAATAAAATTTTTGTTTATAGATAAATCAGAAAGATTAAAACCACAGGCAACTTAAACCCTTATTTTACTAATATACCAAGATTAGGTTAAATAAATATAAAAATTAAAATAATTTGTAATTTACAATTTATATTTATTTTATAAAAATTTTTTTGTTGTATAGGTTAACCTTAGGGTTCGTATATATTATATATTTTGTTTTACCTATATATAGCGAGCAAGAAAAGTATATTTTAAAAGTATTCTTTCCTTTCTCTTGGAATTATTTATCCCCTGGTGTACTCGGACAAAAATTTTGTTCAAATACAACAAAAAGCGAACCTTAGCGTGTGAAAGTATCAAGGGCAAGAAACAGTGTGTTAGCGAGCTTGTTAAGCAGAAAGGCAAAGAAAGAAAACCGTATTAGCACAGCGGAAATCATGTCAGCCTCACAAGTTCCAATGGTAAATGACACAGACGAAAAAGTAGAGGAATGATGATTTTGTAAAACCACAGAAGATCTCGACGAATACCTCCAGCTGAGGCTACGCGTAGATGGAGATAGATTTCTACGCATGCAAAGGCTAAAACGTAATAATGTAGCTGAGGAGTTCATCCCAGATGAGGATGAATATCCAAGCATTAATTATATTAATATGAAGCAGCCAGGAAATCATTTATCGACGAGACAATAAAGTCTGGAGGACAGTCATACCTCGATGAAACGCGGAGAAGGGAGACAGGTACCCCCTGGATTTTATAACGGATTGATTTCCAGATCCAGTTAGACGCCTCGAAAGGGCAATATGTGCTAGCTGATGCATTTGTTGAAGATACTGACGTGAATATCATACATTGGAACCCACCTTCCAATGTAATGGTACAACAGGAGCCCTTACCTAATATCATCTTACACTAATCAGGCTGAGATCAAACAAAAGCATCGACAATGGATGTGATGCAACGATAAATAAATAAAATGCAACGAATGCTTCAAGCATTAACAGTTGCTGTTGATAGGCAGATTGGACATGAACCTGAACGGTGGTCGAGTCCCGAAATGGAAGATAAGCATCGCGAATTCACGTAATTTGTATATTAGAGATACATCATTCATAACTCAATTCATTCGGAAATTCCACAGCGAGCACCTAAGCGAACCACCTCGAACAACACTCCAGGATGACATGGCGTTAGCAGGAAGAGGGGGAACCCTTCATCGATAGTAGAACCTCAAGTGCAGGCATAGGTCGTCAAAATGACACAACCAATGCCTAACGAAAATGGAATGTTTCTTTCAATGGTAATGGAACGCAAACGATTCAAATATTCCTGGACCGGATTGAGGAGCTATGTAGATGTCCAACCTGTAAATGTCCAATCAGACTAAAGAGCGTTGCCGAAAAGAAGCCGTAGAGCCCACGCTAGGTAAGGATGAGACAATTGAAGAGTACTTTCTGGTGCTTAACTGGATTCTCAACAAATTGATTCGGAGGGTTTCCATGGATGACAATTAGATGGACGCCATGCGAATCTTCACCCCGAATTACACCGTCTCTTCCTCAGGAAAGACAGTAAAACTTTTGTGAATATTGGTGGAGACTATAAAGGAACCGGAGGATTCTTTAGTAGTAGAGATTAAAAATTGTATTTATGTCGACTGTTCTGAATTAAATTAATAAATATTTTTATTGGTCTTACAGTTTTTATAACATCATATCTTAGCTAAAATAATGACAGTCAGACTGTCCTCGTTTATGATAATTCATGTAGAATCTAAAATAAAACGTATTAGTACAATAAATTATATCAGAAAATTACAAATAAAAATAAAAATAAGAATAAAAATACAATAATAAGTAAAATAAAAAATAAAAATTAATACAAGTACCTATTTAGTTGGATGAACCGTAGCGGTTCGAAACGTTGTACAAGAAGGTGATCCTAAATTTAGGGTGCTGGAGGCAGTCAGGTTACCCTTTACTAACATAAGTACTTTTATTATTTTTTATTTTTTACTTTACTTATATTTTTATTTTTATTTTTATTTTAGTATTAATTTTATTGTATTTTTATTTTTAAATTTTTGATATAATTTATTGTTGTAATAGATTTTATTTCAGATTCTACTGGGGTGATCATAAACAAGCACAGTCTGACTGTCATTATTTTAGCTAATATATGATATTATAAAGACCATAAGACCGATGAAAATATTTATTGATTTAGTAGTAGAGAAATCATATAAATCTCCACCTCCACCAGAGGTAGTAGCTTGGCCAGAAGTTACATACCAGGTACGCTAAAACAAGAGGAAACTACAGCTGGCGGCCACTAAACCTTCTGATCAGACGAGGCCGGAATCACCACCAAAGATTTCGCGAAATGACGAGACGGTACATGCTATTTTCCGACTAGATCGCTATTTTAAACTGTTAAGTGCGGATATTGGAACACCTAAAGCCACTGGAATGCAAACGCTACTGAAGTAAGGAGGGATCCCGCTTCACCAAGGAGCCGTCCTAAGAACCAAAACTATTACAGAAAGAAATCGCTAACCTAGCAATATTCGCTCTCCCATGGCTAGACGTAATTCTACGGGTAATCCAACGGATAAGGATACACCTGGCAGACGCAAGAAAGTTGATCCATAACAGCTAAGAATTGGGATGCAGATCAACCAATTATCTAAAGTTTTCAGGAAATGCCAGGCGCGGTGGCCTGGGTTCAACCGTCCAGCGCCACGAACATGACCCCGATTGAAAGCTCTCGTCGAAAAATAGAGGCGAAGCAGCCGTCGTCATCTTTTGCAATCACAGAAGAGACAAATGCGGCAAGTACATCTTCTTCAGTAAGCAGTGGAGAATTGTACTCAAGTTAGATAGCAGCTAGACCAGAAGAAGCCCGCTGGTGGAGTCTTCTACGTGTCGGAAATTTATCAGTATCAGAAGATTGTATGATACTGACGCATCATGCACAGAATGGACAGAATTGGTCTACAACTGGTCTCAGCATGTGGACCAGAATTTCACCCTGCCTTTGGTATTAGGGCCAGTTGTCCAGGAAATTTTTCACTTTATATAAAGTGTGATGTTAGACTACCGTTGGAATTGGCAGGAATTATACGCGATGTATTACTTGCAGTAATTCCCTCATTAGAAGTCTGTTATATCGAAGCCAACTTCGCACGAATTGTTGATACGTTCCATGACCGTGCAGATGTAATAGCAGCTAAGAAGCGGGTCAGACTCTAAATGAAGTACAATGTTTAGCATTATTACAGCTGTCCGTAAGAAAAAGTGTGTAGCATGCTCTGGTGGGAGTGTTGAGTTCCAACGAACGTCATGTTTGGGAGACGATGCGCTGAGCGTGCATTGGACTTACAGACATAACTCGTCACGACCAAGTGAAATTAAAAAATTTGTATAATCGGATATCGTCCGAAGGGGAAACGGTGATAGGCTGTACAACATAAGCCTAACATATTATCGATGTCGCGCATACCTGTCCCGTATGTCAAAGACAACATCCAGATTCCAAGAGGAGTTGCATACTCAAACAAAAGATATGTTGGAATCTGGAGTAGTTAAACCATCAAAAATTGGTTGGTCTAGCCCAGTAGTCATGGTATGCAAAAGCAGTGGAAAGTATCGATTTTGCATTGATTAGAAACGTTAAAGCAGACCAAAAACCAGATGCGTATCGATTACGTAATACCGATCAAATCCTTAGGAAACTGCAATCTTATGAGTAAGTTACCACCTTCACATTTCTACTCCACAGTACTGAAACTAATAGCACTTCATATAGATTCTATAACAGCAAGATATACTTTTGAAAATGTTTGTGGTGGTCCAAGTATGTACGCTACATCTCGTCGAACTTAAAGTATTATGTTAAATTTAATCATTCCACGATTAATTCAAGTAGACACTAGTAGAAAAGGTAAGAATTACAAATTGGTAAAATATTTCAGTATATAATTTTGATTTTTAGTTTTAAATTGAATACTTCTAATTAAATACGTTAATAATTATATAATTGCGAGATCAGACAATTAGGTAACGCGACAAAATTAAAAAATCAAATATATTTAACCAGCGAGTTTTCCAGTTTTCGTAACAATCCTGGAATACTTCTCGTAGAACCTCTCCCTCGTAGTACCCTCGTAACAGATTATTGGATGTCTTCAACGGAGTCAAAATGTCGACCTTTCACGAATTTTTTCAAATGGGGGAATACGAAAAAGTCGCAGTGTGATATGTCCGGTGAATAGGGCGATTGTCGTAACGTTTTGATGCCTTTTAGATGCCAAAAACTGAGAGTCACTGAACGCATTGTGATATGCAGCATGGTTGGGATGCCGAACCCTTCGCGATCTCTGGATGCATTCTGAGCATCCTTTTTCGTAAATTTTCGAGTATATCGCGGTAGAATACCTTGATTTATGGTTTATCCAGGTGATACAATATCTTTGTGAACAATTCTTCTGTTTTTGGCCTTTGACGCTCGCATGTCCGTTTTAAAAATTCGAATGCAACCAAAGCACTTGACTACGACCTAGGGCATCACTATCATACACTTTAAACACTTTTTCATAAGTTTCCGCCACGGTTTCGCCGAGTTTTGCACAAAATTTTATCACACACCGTGGCTTTTCTGTTCCATTTTCATGACATGCACTACTCGCGCGTTGTTACAACACTAAGCAGCTGGTGAAAAATGATCGTCAAGGACTCAATTGAGAGAGTAGGGATCTGCTATTACGGTGGTGGAGTTACAGGTCAAAGTGTTACCACAATTGATTGACTGTTTACCACAGTTACCGCGTGTTACCACAGATCGTGTGCCGGGGTAACGTATCCATCATCTTTAGTCAGTGGAGGATGTATGGGGATGTGGCTAAAATACAACAATGGTCTTTCAGGATAGCAACAAACAAGCTTTTGACCTAACGGGCTTAATGAATCCGGGAGTTACCGATACTGGGAGTGGGAAAGTGGCGCTTACTACTTAGTTACCGCAAACGCGTTACAATTGGTTCAGCGACCACTAAGAGTCAAATCGATAGAATGTTCTGCTTTAATGAGCCGGGGGCTTGGCTTCATTGCCTGCCTAAGAGAAGGAACTACTCTATAAAAACCACGCTAATCCTAAATTGTCTGGCAGTTGCGATAGGGGATGCATAGTTCCAGGGCAGATGATGGGAGCCACTACAACTACTAGTGAAATATATACATCGCCCATTTTGTTAAAACTTTCTCCGCCGAACGAGATGCTGCAGAGCGACCTCAGTATGTGGACGTACGATATAATGCTGAAAAATAATAAGGTAGTAGAAGATGAGAAAATAAAGGATAGAGAGATTAGGAAGCCCAAAGATGGGGCAAAAACTGCAGAGAGGCTGTCTACTAAAATAGGACACAGGAAAAACAAAGTCAGCACAAGATAGGCTCACTAAGACCAGTGATCCTTAGTTGACTACCCAGGCAGTAAGCAAAAGTAGGCTGCCGAATGGAAACAACAACGCTAGCTCCTCCTCAGCACCAGATGACACAAGTAGTTGCCAAGAATGAACAAAGCCCAGTAACTAAAAGGATATGGTTAAAGCTGCCAGACCAGGCATTGATGTAGCATAAAATGAAAAAGATATAGCAGCTGGTAAGCCCACCAGAGATTGTCTGGAGGTTCTAGCTCGAGCTGTGGACCTCTATGAAGATATAAAGGTTCTAAAAACAGCTGAGGACTCTGACCTTAGGAACGATGGTATTGCTAGCTTAAAAGAGTTAATGGTGGTTATCTCGGAGCTGGCCGTCAGATGTGCTCGTGCGAAGGCTCGGTCGGAGACCCTGCAAGAGCTTGCTGTGAAAACGGTCAAGAGACCGCAGATATATGCGTCTGCGGCAGCTAAAACGACTGATAAAACAAGGAAGAAACAAAGCAAAAGGAAGAAGGGACCAAAGAGCCACAAAGAGTTAGTGTTGGCCATATCAGAGATGGCCATCAGATGTGTTCCAGCCGAGGCCCAATCGGAGACCCTCAAAGAACTAGCCGCTAATGCAAAAATAAAGGAATGTCTGCTGATATACGCATCTGTGGTTGCGAACAACCAAAAAAAGGGACAAAGAAATCAGGTCACTTTCAAGGCCCAAGTCGCCAAACCGGCGATTAGGCCACCTTCCAAAGACGTCCTTCTTAAGCCAAGGGGTGTGGAAAAAATCTCCTCCACAGGTCAAGCGAAGTCCTTCAAAGGACTTTCAACCTGAGGCAGGCCAAAGTTCTGATTAGCAGAGATCTACTCATACTAACGGCAACTGAAGCAGGGATAGAAAACTTAAAGGCATCGAAAGTCTCACGGTCCTCTTCGAGATTGAGGCCCAAACGCGGGGCGGGCCGAGGCCCATCGTCTACGATATACGCAAGGACATGTCGACAGAAGAAGTGACCTCGGCAATATACGAGTAATGAAGAGCTGGCCTCATCAAAAGAAGAATTTTCTGAATTCTTTAAGCCCCGCCTCAAGACTGGCAAAAGGACTAACGCAACTACAAACTAGGTAGTGGAGGTAACCCCGCAAATTAGGGGAAAGCTACTGTAACTCAAAAGAGTTTATGCAGACTGGCTTTCTTGCAGAATGCAAGACGACCTCCATGTCACAAGCTGCTCCAAGTGCCAGGGATATGGACACGTAGCTAAACATCGCAAATCAGAACAATGCTGCTCCCACTGCAGTCTTGGGAGGCATGGCAGCAAAGAATGCAGAAAAAAGGAGTCAGCGCTAAAGTGCGTAAATTGTAAAAAGGGAAAAAGACTGTGCAACCACAGCTCTATGGAGAACAAGTGTCCAGCATACAAAGATGCCGTGGAGAGACCAGTGAACTCCACAGTTTATAGACAGTAGAGCACGTAAGTATCAAAGTGAAGCTGTTCTGCGCTTTGCACAACTAAATGCTAGAAAGGCGCGCAGGGTCACTCCAGAGATAAGATTAAAATGTGTGGAAAGAGGAGTAGACATCCTGTTTCTCCAGGAGCCATACCAGCGTAGTGTTCGAACAGAGGGATTCGGACTACGCACACGGAAGGTATATCTTGATGGGCAAATCCCTTGGGCGGCTATAGCAGTCCTCAACCTCGAGGTGACAGTGCTAAAATTAACGCACCTAACTAATACAGATTTTGCTGTAGCAGAGGTTAGGCTTCGTTCTTTAACGATGTATTTGGTCAGTGGATACTTTCAGCTGAGCCACGAAGTAGGGGTACACCTTACACACTTAAGTAAGGTGCTGCGCGCACTTCGAGGAGGATGGTGCTAATAGGTGTCGATGCCAATGCCAGATCCCCCCTGTGAGGGTCTGATCGCACCGACCGCAAAGGAGAAGAATTGGAAAATTTTATAGCGCAGTGGAATCTCCGGATTGCCAATGTGCCAGGTAGTATCACTACCGTCTCCAACGAAGTTGGAGAAGGAAATGTGGACGTAACTCTTGTCACCGCGAATCTCGAGAGACTCATCACAGGGTGGGCCGTCAGAAAGGACTGGACCTCGAGTGATCATAGATCGATCACGTTCCATCTTAATAGAGCAAGCACATCTGCAAGTTCAGGTGCTGCAAATCAGGGAAATCAAACTAAAGTGATACTCCACACAGAAAATGAACTGGGAAACCTTCTGCGCTGTACTCTTGGATGAATGGGACCAGGTCCCTAAAGACAGCTTCAAAATCGAGACAATAGAGAGAGTTCGCTCATTAACAGCCACTTTGAGGAAAGCGTAAAATGCTGCCATACCGAGGAGTAGGGTAGCTATACGGAGGCTTCCCTGCTGGAACCCAGAGCTAGGCAGGATGAAAAGGGCTACAAATCCAGCCCGTTGAGTATTCTAGAAAGACCGTGATCCCATCAAACTCAGGCATACTAAAGATACTATATGGCAAGACTTTGTCACAGTTAAGGGTAATCAGAATCCTTAGGGCATGGCTTACCGGCTACAAGCAGATAAGCTGTCCATAAAGGAAGTTGCTCGCAACATCCATCTGGATGTTAGCATTTACACGATGGACTGGGTGAGTACTTCTACGGCAGTACTAAACACCCTATTGACTTCAGACAATACACAGGATAAAACGCAAAAGTAGAAAGATATGATGTACTTGACCAATACCCTCCCGCCCGGAGGGGCAGAGGGTGAATTTAATCTCGAGTTGGATCAGGCCTTGGCCAAGATGAAGTTGGGAAAGGCCCCTGGCCGAGACACCTTCGACTTGGTCATTATTCGAACAGCAGTGCCGACCGTCAGGCAGGATCTGATCAACATTTACCAGCTCTCAAGACTAGGGTGTGAAGTCATTACCTATGCTGACGACATCGTGCTTCGCGCTTTTAGTCGAGGGAATATCGCGTAGAGAGATCGAAAGGATAGGCCAGAGTTACATTGAACAAGTAGAATTCAGGTGTCGTCTCAATAAAATGAGGCTGGCCTCTCATAAATGTGGAATGTTGATCTTGACATGCCACCTTGAGCCGAAAGTCTCCCCTCTGATTAAGATTGGCAGCTCGAGGTTGAAGAGATTAGAAAGCGTACGATACCTCGGAATACGGTTTGGCGAACATCTAAAAATCGCTTTCCATTTGAAAGCAGGCCAATCCTTATGTGTGTATTTGTTTAACAGAATTGGACACCTGGCAAGATGGGAACAGGGCCTTAAATTTAAGGTGCTTAGTACTATTTATACCGGGCTGTTCACACCTATCGCTGTCTGTGCAGCGGCAGGCTGGTACGATTTGATATGTGTTGAACAGCAATACCAGTCGGCAATTACTCAAAGACACACGCTTATTAGAGTCACCGGTGCATACGGAAACCGCATCGATCGACGCCATAGCAGTGATAGTGGGCAAACTCTCTATCGTGCTAGAATGCAGATGTAGAGCGGAACTGTATGCAAACCATAAAAATGCAGCGACACCTGAGGATCAACGTCATGCTGCGCGAGAGATATCGGAAAGATATCTGGATGATTGGCAGGAAATCTGGGATAACTGGACAAAGTTACGCTCTCACATTCTTAACTACCTATTATCAGAGATAGAATAGGGGTCGATTGGATCAGGTCGTCGCGATGGCTAATCTAATTTCGCACTTGAAATGGAGTCTACGGGTCATATCTCTCTCATTTTCATCTGAGACAGAGCGCCACATGCTCACGTGGGGAGGTGGATACACCAGAGCCTGTCCTGACCGTCTGTCCCAAATATGAGGAAATCAGTATCAGGTTCCAAAGAGAAACTAATACCTCTATTGAGGTATTAGCTCTACTGAGTCAGGTGAATTACAAGGGCTTCGAAAATCTAGTCAAAGAACTCCTACAGACCAAGGAGTCACTTGAAGCGATAGAGTATCTGCTAGAATCAGAAATTACAGAGGAACGTGAATAGGTAGGTTGGGAATCTGACAGTTGTACATTCAACGTAGACTTATTATACACTCTCTAATCATATACTGGCAAAAAGCATACACATATAAAGTTTATTTTGCTATACATGTAGATCGGCACTATACACTGGTCTACAAATCCGCTAATAAGAAACCATCATAAGAACTAACCAACCTTTACACTGGTTAGGAATTCTACTCCGGATTAACAAGTAAACAGTGGTTCAGAACCCGCTATAAACTAGAGGTTCACAAAAGTCGCAATGATGTACAGATCTACAACTAAAAGAACAGTTCAGCAGAAATGAAAAGTTTTGAAGCACAACCGGCCGATAAAGAGAAAGCTGGTTGCGGCCGGGAATGTTTATGTGTAACTAAGCATAACTGATATTTATTTTTTTTAGCGCAGTAGAATCTCGGGATGGCTAATGTGCCAGGTAGTATTGCTACCATCTCCAACGAAGTTAGGGAAGGAAATGTTGACGTAACTCTTATTTCTATGAATCTCGAAACACTTATCACAGGATGGGCTGTTAGAGAGGATTGGACTTCGAATGATCACAGAACGATTATGTTTCACTTTAATGGAGCTTACACACCTGCAAGCACAGGTGCTGCAAATCTGGGATAGAAACTAAAGCGATATTCTACACATATATCGATCTGGAAAACCTTATATGCTGTGTTAGAGGAAGCATGGGACGAGGTCCTAAGGAAAGCCCGACTCCAAAATGGAGACTGTTGAGAGAGTCCGATCGCTAACAGCCACTTTGAGCAAAGCGTGCAATGCTGCTATGCCAAGGAGGAGGGTAGCTGTTAGGACGGTTCCTTGGTGGAACCCTAAATTAGATAGGCTGAAGAGGGCTACCGACAGAGCCGGTCGAGTATTCCAGAAAGAGCGTGATCCCGGTATACGGAATCACCATAAAGAATAGTACGAAGTGTCTGGGAAAGATGTCCGTAAACTTAAACATACAAAGCGTGATTCTATGTTTCGGCTTCATTTCGTACGGTACTCAGTTTCCGACCTGATGAGTCGACCCAATGTGGGAGCAGTTCTTTTTAGATCTGACACGGATCCTTATCTAGCAAAGTATCTAATTCCTGATTTTCAAACCTCTTCGGCGTTCCTGAGCGATCCTGTTCGTCAACTTGAAAATCACTTCGAAACTGTTTGAACTACTTACGGCAGGTCAATTCACTAATACATTTATCGCTATAAGTTTCCCAAAGCAAAGCCTCAACTGTACTTTTTCTCATATTGAAAAAAGAAGCTAGGCTTTCCACAAATAACGTTTTTTTTTTTGTAACTTTCTATAATTTTGCTCTATAGAATAAATGATACCGAAAGACATGTTCAAATATAATGCTGTGAAGTTCTTGACCGATACACAACCAACAAATATCACACATGGTATCTGACATTTCTATGTTCCACTGTTGACGCCATCTAACAAACACTAGACTTACTTGTATATCCAATAACTTACTTGTATATCCGATACATCTGCGATTAAGGAAAACCAAGTTCAGAAAGAAAAAATTTCAGCAGCTCTATTAAAGAAGTGGACGACCCTGTCCATCGTTGGGTTATCATTTTTCAGCATCGTATCTATAGTGGTTTCTCTCTGTTGTACATAAATAACAGAGAAAATAAAGTCTGAAAAATTTTAGTTATATAAATGGCGGTGCACGGGTGCTGCGAGGTAGACTTAGTACTTAATAATTATTATAATTTGTAATAATTAATGAATTAATTTATTATAGAACATTTTCCCCGTTATATCCAATCATCGGGCCATTGCTCCTAAAAATTTTCTTTATTGCTTTTTTCTTATTTATTTACTTAATATTTACAATAAACAACCATACATATATATATATATATATATATATATATATATAGAAGGATTTAAGGGAAAAGGTAAGTTTGTGGAGTTTGTGACGCATCACGTAGTGATACTACGGTCAAAAAAGGCTCATCAACTTGTTGAAGAATCCTTGCCCTGTGTTCCGGGTGGACATCATATTAAATAATTTTCTTACGCACGTATCTCTTAGTTTTCCAAATAGTTCGTTACAATATATAAATTCAGGAAGTAATATTTTTTGATCATATATGCAATATCAAGGCTAGTAAGAAGAATAAACATGACAAGGCCCTCATCCTTAGTAGTATTTTTCTAATGGTGTACATCAATATATAGTTTTTTTATTATCATATGTTGGTTAACCTTATTCTTTGAGTTTTCCAGTTATATTTTGAAGTGATTTGATTTTGAACTCAATCTTCAAAATAAATTTTATATCAGGTATGTGAATAAGTCTTTCCCGTTTTTTTTCAAATTTTCAGCCTTTATTGTGAAAAAATGGTTACAAATGAATTATTGAAAGTATTGGCCATCGCTAGCTACAACTTTTTCCCATCTTTCTGGCAACATACGAATCCCGTTGCGAAAAAATTCGACCGGTTTGGCCTCTATCCAGTCATCGACCCATTTTTTGGCTTCCTCGTAGGAATGGAAGTGCTGGTCAGCCAGGCCATGCGTCATCGATCTGAAGAGATGGTAATCAGACGGAGCAACGTCTGGACTATACGGTGGGTGGGATAGGACTTCCCATTTGAGCGTTTCTAAGTATGTTTTCACCGGCGGTGCAACATGTGGGCGAGCATTGTTATGTTGCAAAATAACTTTGTCGTGCCTGTCGGAGTATTGTGGCCGTTTTTCTCGCAGTGCGCGGCTCAAACGCATCAATTGTCATCGATAGACCTCGCCTGTGATCCTTTCATTCGGTTTCAGAAGCTCATAGTAAACCACACTTAGCCGGTCCCACCATATACAGAGCATGAGCTTGGCGCCATGAATATTTGGCTTGGCCGTCGATTATGATGCATGGCCGGGTAGTCCCCATGATTTTCTTCGCTTCGGATTATCGTAACGTATCCACTTTTCATCGCCAGTCACGATACGATGCAGAAAACCCTTTCTTTTATGTCGCTGAAGCAGCTGTTCGCAAGTGTTCGCAGCTGTTCGACGTCTCTCAGCTTCAGTTCGTACGGCACCCAATTTCCTTGCTTTTGGATCATTCCCATGGCTTTCAAACGCTTGGAAATGGTTGTTCGGTCAACTCCCAATGCTTCAGCAAGTTCTTCTTATAACTAATGTGTTAGTATGGAATTGTTGACATATGAATAAGCTTTGATTATGACATATGTAACCATTGAATACTCGCACAGTATTGGTGGCGCCATCTCTTACAAAAAACGGGAAAGACTTATTCACCCTCCTAATATTATATTGTATTAATTGTAGTACTGCAGTAATTTATGCTTCTCTGAATTAATATGTACAATTCTAAAAATAGAGATTATTTTTTGTAAATATATTGATTGACAAAGTATGAATATTTCTTATTAATAATTCTTATGGTTTTTCAATAATTGTGTTACAGAAATCTACATTCTGCTTAGTTCTACCAGGAGAAAAGTTAGGACTCACTGTCCTTTTAGATGCGTTAGCAACCAAATGTATTCCTGTAATCATATTCGATTTACTTGTAATGCCATTTGACGAAGTCATTGATTGGTCCAGGTATAAAAATTTTATTTTCAAATAATGTCTTCTAATATACTAAGACTCAATATAATTTTCTTTTAATATGATTCTTGTAGTTGCTTAAATTTTTTAATTTTAATATGATAATATCAAATGATGATATGAATTCTAAAGATAGTGTATTATTCTATGATATAATAAATTTTGTTACATAGCTGTATAAGCCTTTTTATAGGCTTGAATATGTCCAATAAAAAATAAAAAACTTTTTTGAATTTCGTATTTTAACCTTCTTAAATGCAAATGTTTTCAAATGAATTTCAATACAATCATTACTTCGTTTCCTGATACTTTGATTTAAATTCGAAAATTTATTTAGCTATTTATAAAAAGTAAAAGCCGGTAAATGGTTCATTTTTTAGAATTAATTTTATTTTTGGTAGACTACTCGAGGTAAGCTGATGAAAATGTGATAAAAACGAACTCTATCAAACGTTGAGATTTCAATATAGTGGATCTAATATAACGAATATTTACGGTTATACTTATTTGCGTTTTTTTGGAGTAATTTAGTTCAGAAAGGTATAAAGGAGTTTTCTCTTCCACACATAAATACTTTTGAATAGTTTTGTGAAAATATGCTTTCAGCTGCTTCATAAGTAACCATTCTGAAAACTTATCTTTACATAGAAATGCTTAACAATCATCTTTCCTTTTCCTGCAACCATTAAGAAAAATCTTACTGCTGCCTGCTTCTCTACAAGAGCAAATATTTTATGGCAATTGCTTCGGCATTTCGCTCTTACTTTCAGCATCTGATTTTCTTTTTGAAAGCCCATTTGCCGTTTCTTTGGATTACTTTTAAGAGATCCAGCAGATTCCAAGTATTATTGTTACTACTCCTCATCAGGGATCCGTAACGAGCTCGAATCGTTGGACAAGTCTTCTATTAGGTAAGGGTGTTGGGGACAATCAGACTGCACTTTAATAACAAAGAATTTTTTCAGCTAATATTTTATTTTCAGATTAGTCTACGGGGGTGAATGTAAACAAGGACACTCTGACTGTCATTATAATTTTAATTTAATTTTTAATTTAATTTTAATTTTTAATTTTTATTTTATTTTTTTATTTATTTTTATTTTTATTTTTATTTTTATTTTATTTTTAGATTGAATTGATTGGACTATAAGACCAATAAAAAAATATTTATTAATTTGTATATGGGCAGTCGACAAAAGTACAATTCAATTGTTTTAGAAATATTAACTGTGTCGCGTAACCTTGAGAGGAACTTGTGTTGGGAAATCTGTCTAAAAATACTATATCACCACTGACCTTTATTTTTTAATGACAGCAATAAGCTTTTAATTTTTGCAACTATTCCGGAAAAATTTATTTTTGGCTTTTCAGATTCAAAAATGTGTAAATCGGATTATATAGATTCAAAATAGTGGCTCGACAGAATACGCGTAACATTGAATGGTTGGTCATGAAATGGTCCAGATCAACCATCGCACGAGTTCCATAGGTGTGATTTCTGTTTGCTTGTTTTGTTAATTTATATAAGAATTGATAAGAATTAAGGACGAACGAAGTTACGTAAGAAACTATATAAGAAACGAGCGGTACCAAAAAAACTATTTCTAATATTCACTAATATTCAGCAAATATATTTATGATATTACTTTAATCATATTTCATAATGGTTTTATAAATTAAGAAATTTAAATAGGTATTACATGAGCATTCTCGGCGTTGGTAGAATATATCGCGTTTTATTTCTCACCAAGTTGATAATGAAATTGTAGGAAAAGTTAAGCTTGTACATTGTAATTTATCAATTTTGTTGTTAACTGGATATTTAAATGGATATTACATAATATGCTCTTGTATTCGTTATTCCTATTCAAAATTTTATTAACATTTATAATTATGCAAAAATATTGATATAATGGAGCAATAGGCTGCCAAACCGATTTGAGTTAAATCCTCCTGGATTAATTTTTGTGCTATCGTTAGCTTTATTCCTACTTGGCTCTATTTTGAAAAATACAGAATTTCAGTATCCTGGCCTTTTTCAGATTACGATAATAGCGTTCTAAGCCACCATATGTAGCTACATAAACTGGTGCCGGTAGGTATTTTGTTCTGCCATTAGAGACCGCTCCCTGTTTTTGTAGAGTATTTTATAGACAGGCAAGTGATATAGTGAACCAAGAAGGAGAATTCTAATACTAGTTTTCAGTTAATAAAGAGGAGAATGAAAAGTGCATGCGATAGGTAAGGATGCGTAACATTCAAGTAGATGTAACACACCGGTAGAGAAGAAACTAGACAAATAGTCAGAAAAGAGTAAATAGTATTTAGAATAATATAACATGTACATACATATTTATGAATTTTAAATGGAATTAAACTAGTGCATTAAATACATTGAGCGTGTATTATATCAATAATGTTAAATTTATACTCAACTGTTATTAAATTTTTCTTTCTCTTTCTTGTCTATGCAAACTTGATATAAAATGTGTTAATAATTTATTTAGAATTATTTCTTATATTTTTTTAGAAATTCGATGCATATGTAAGAGTAACAAGAAAGAATATGTGACAACAAAAAAAGTATACATGCTCCATGTAAATTGAGAATAATATTCAAAAATATTGTATCAAGACTTAAGTAAGTAAATTATTCGCATCATAGTTTTACGTTATTCGTCTTTTGTTGAGAAAAATAAATGTTTATTGAACAGGCTTTATTGTGTATAAACACATCAGCCACTTTATTTCATTTATCTCAAGAATTGAGTTGATTTTATTTGTAATTAATATTCGTTACACTTGTTCGGTGATTTTAGAACAAGCACGTTTATAGACAGGCATGTGTGTTTCTCACCAAATAATATATATAGTCATCATGGGTAGATTTTAGATATATTTTTTTCTATTTCAAACTACTATTCACAACAATTTCTAAGACTATATTATAAAGTTATTGACATGCTTGTGCTCAAGCAATTTGGAGGGAAATTGTTTCGAGAGGTGGATAATGGTCGTTGTTATATATACCTTATATGGTATATGAAGGTACTTAATTTACCTTGTTCTTGTTATATAGATATGTAGTATTGGGGGACACGACATTAAGGGGAAAAAAACGAGATTTTATGTGAAACTTATAAGAAATTTTAATTATTTATTTGTAACTATTGACGTATAATAATGGGGGCAGTTAAAATTATTTATAAACTTTATTTCTACTTACGACATTATAAGTATTGCTATGTTTACCAGGAGAGAGAGAGAGAGAGAGAGAGAGAGAGAGAGAGAGAATTTTCTATACTCTCTTTCTACTGCATTTTCAATGTTAATATATAATAATTATTTATGAAAATAACTGTAAGGAGTAAAAAGGAAACATGATCTGCTTTGAACTCATCTTCTATCTCTGTCTTCAGCTGTCAAGCAGCATGGGTTTTTATGTGCTCCCAAATGCTTCTCGTCGGGCCCCACGTGGGGCGTTACTTATAACCTGTTTTGGAGGTTACCTTACGTCGTGGCGGCACTGACACAGTGCGTTGATGAACACCTCCGCGGCTATTGGTGATGGTACTAAAGCGGGAAGGGGAGGCATATATGTCATCAAGCAGGACACCTTCATTAACAATGATTAGATTTTATTTCTATATGTACACTAGAAACAATATATCTACACTATTTTATACCAGTATTTTATAACTAACCTACTCGCTCCTACACGCGGTATTAGCTATCGACTCATCCGGAGCGAGTTTCGACGGGTGAAATTATACTTACCATACGGGGCAGAAGCGTCTTGACGCGAGAAGCATTTTGGCGCGATGGTAGGCGAGGGGGAAGAGCCGGGGGAAAGGAGGCGCGACCTAGGCACTACTGGACCAGGAGGGCGCCGAGCACAATTTACGCAATACATATATGAAATACGGAGCTGCGGAGTTAGACGCTAAACACGTCTTCTGGGTACCGGCTGGAGGAAGGTGGTGGTCACCGCGCGGCAAGGTAGCAGCAGCGACGCTCCAGGCTCCGAAGCTGCTCCCTTCACGCTTGACTCCCGGCCATTTTTTTCTCTCTTTTCTCAGTGCTTCTCCCCCTTCAATGTCATACCCTTTTCCTTTTCTCTTCGTTCGCATCTTCTCTTGCATCTCTCTTCCACTTTGCTTACCCTTTTTGCACTTTCTCTATTCTTCACACATTTCAATCTCTCCATTCCATCTCCATTATTCACTTCGACCCTCTTTTTCTTACTCTCGCTCTTTCTCTCACGTGTCACGCTCCTTCTTCTCCTTCTTCCTTTCCTTCTAGTTTTTCACTTTTGCTCACATCGTTTCTATCTCTTACGCCTATCTCTCTCTATATGACCTCACACCTTCCTCCTTTTCGTATCTCCGGCGATCGAGGTGGGAGTCATGGACATCACGCGTCTTCAAAATTTTGAAAAAAGGAGTTTATTTTCGGGTGCGGCGATTGCGACCCTCAGCTGTGTCAATTACAGATATCGTTGTGTAGGTATGGCGCGTTATTATATCTTATACATTTTCACACACATTGTCACTTTTTTAAAGAGAACTTGCAACCTATGTACTGACTTATGAACTGACAATATACTGCGTGTATTTTGTGATGTATGGGATACATCATTCAAGTTATAAAAGAATGAAGCTAGAAAAGTGTAAACGTATGCCCATTCTTCGATGTCATCATGAACATATTCCTTTTTGTATGATGCAAGACTTCATCAAATTATAAAAAAAAAAAGATTAAAATAAGATACATTTTAATGTAATCATATAATAATCTTGATTTAATAGGCCATGGATGTTATTCAAATTGCTTTGAAAAGATGAAATAAGTAGCCTATCATAATCTACAAAGTATAAAAGATGATTAAAACATGCACTGTAACATTTCTTTGTAATGTAATACCTGAAACGTGTTACGTTACTAAAAACAATTATGTTTCGATAAATTTAGGTTATCAAACTATCTGAAGGTTGGCACTCATATAAAGTGTTGTTGTAGTAGGTAAAAGGTTTGTAATAAATACAAATTGCACTGTATAAACAAATTCATCACTGTGATGCATTTGTGATCAATTTGATCTTGTGCATCGACAGGTGTGCGGAATATGCCATCACTGTAAGTGTATAGGTAGTATAGGTATTATTAATGAACACCGATAAAAAAAAATTTTAAATTAAGGTTATACGTATGTACAAATAAAATAATATGATCTATGGAATATGTCACTTACTTGGGGAAACTGTTGTAGGTCGGGGTGCTTGTTGTAAGGTACAGGCTCGGGAAGAATTCCCCTTTATCGAATTAGACCTACGCAGACGGATTAGTAGTGGTGAAGAAAAAGAGAATAGATTTGATTACGCTGTGCGAGATTGGAATTCCTATTTGGTGCGCGAAATACTGTGTGACAAAATGGCATCCCTGGTTGGGAATTTCACTAAACTCGAGTTTTTGGATTGAGTGAAAATTTTGGAAATCTATTTTTTTTTTGTTGTTTTTTTCATGCTGATTGAAGGGTGGTATATATAAAGAGGATTGGTGATTGGCAAAAATTTTGTGGCATGAATTTTGGCGCGGAAACTTTGGCGGGGAAAATTTTGTTGTGCGGAAGTCCTGATTTTAAATATTACGGTGGTATATACGTGAAATATTCTTGACGTTTAAATTAAATATTGATAAATTTTTTTTTCTCTTTGAATTATTTTAGAATTTAATTGAATTTTTTTAAAATTTAATTAATTATTTTAAAATTAACTCAGCTAATTTTTTTTTTATTTAAATTTTTTTCTGATTATGACAACGATAGAATTTATCGTTAGAGTGATTAGATTTTTGTTGGTTTGTCTTCTTCTCTTCCCTGGTGACTAGATATTATTTTTTTTTTATTATTGACCAGATTTTTTTTGTGACTGAAACAAAAAATTTTTTTTATTATTTGACTAGATTATGAATTGGACTAAATTTTTTGTTGTTGTTGAATAGAAGTTTTGTTGGTGACTCTCTCGTTTAACGGAAGTTGTGGTGATGAAATTTTGGTGACTGAAAATTTTTCTGGATAAACCAAAAATCACTATTTATATTCACCGGGAGAATTATAGTGTCTGGCGTATTTATATATATATATATATATATATATATATATATATATATATATATATATATATATTTCGTCGTATAGAATATTATTTAGTTGAAATATTATAATATTATTTATATCTAAATTTTTAAATATCTATATAACATTTATGATATTCATAGTCATATATATGTGTGTATTACCTGACCTGCAGTAGTAACAATTATAAGTTAAAGTTTTTTTTAATTAAAAGATCACATTTTTGTTAATTTTAGTGTTGCTTAATAAATAATTCCAGTTGAAAATTTTTTTTTTTGCATTAATAGATTGTTTTTATAAATACCATTCATTTGTAAAGTCAAATAAATAAACTTTAGAAATTTTGTTAATTATTGACTAAGAAATAAATTTAAAATAAAAATACATATACGGAAGTAGTCGTGAAGAAATTTAGTAGATCCTTTTCAGATGCTGACCAAGAAGCTGGTGTCTGAGTAATTCATAGATAAGAGTACTCAAGAATAATACTATTAAATTATAATTAAATTATTAAATTAGAATTTTCAACGTTTAATTAACGTGATAAATCGGTTGAAAAATTTTTTTTCCGGCTAGGGAAGTAGCTGAGGAAATAGAACCTTTACTGCCAGATGAGATCTTCCGTAGATTGGAAATAGCCGCGTTAAGTACGAAAGGAGAAATTGCGACATTAAAAGATAGATTATTGAGATATAAATTTTGCCGGCTATTGCCGAGGAGTCATATTCCTTGGAATCCAGACGTGGATAATAGAGGGGAAGAGCTTCCCTTCACCACGGCAGTATTGCAAACAGCCAGTTCAGAAGAAAACCTTCCACTGTTCATCCGAATCTGTTTACAAATAGGAAAATGACAGAAATGAATACAAAGAAATCAGTGCAGGTGAAGGAACGACTCTCTGTCAGTTATCCAAGGAATAAAGAGTCGGTAGTATCAAGCTTAACCAGTAATGTCAATCACAAGTTGGGGTTCAATGAGGCAAAACATTAAGAGCTAAGAAGCAAGTCAGAGGCAGAGGATACCACCGATGATGAGGATTTGGACGCCACGTGTAGTCGTCTGATGAATTCCTTCGTAACCCGCGTAAACCGAAGCACTCCAACCAAGGAGGAAAGAGGATATCAGGAAAAAATTATAAAAGAAAGGAAGGATTATAATAGCAGAAATTGTGGGTGTGGTAGTTCAGGAGTGAGGGGGGTTAAGAGGAGCCGGGAGGTGTCCCGTGATCCCATCACCTGAATGAGTAGTAGTAGTGATAGTGAGGCTGGCGATTTTCCTCCTTTAAAGAAGGAGAAAAATAGGTCTGGTTATAGGGAAAATAGAAGTAGAATCGCAGTATAGAATCAAGAAAGCGTTACAAGACTGGAAGTTGAGTTTCTCTGGATTTTCCAGAAAAGGAGCAGAAGAATTTCTGGCCAGGTTGGAGGATTGTCGTCGAAGTGTACAAGTATCGGATCAGGATTTTTTAACCGCCCTTCAGTGTGTATTCACCGATAGGGCCAGTATTTGGCATAGAGTAAGGAGAGAGGAATTGACGGACTGGTTTGTTGGGAAACATGACCGGGAGGATTTAATGGATGAGTTGCGAAAGAGAACACAAGCACGGTGCGAGAGTATGGCAAATTTCTTAAGTAGTTTTAAATATTTGATAGGTTATTTCAGAAGGCCTCCATCGGACCGATACCAAGTTAAAATTGCATATCGAAATTTGCTGCCCGAATATAGAATATATATAGGGAAAGAAATGAGTCTTTCCCTACTCTTTCGCGGACTTGGAATATTATGAGCAGAAATGGGAAAGGGTCACATATTTGAATAGTAGATATGCTCCACCACCTCGTCCTGAAAGGATGAGAATACCGGGAGCTGCACCTGCTCCGGTAGAAGAGGAGAAAAAGATATCTAGGGTAGCGGAAGACAGTGAAAATACTAGTATACTGGAGAGAAAGGAAATATTAGATAAGAAAAAGAAACCTAATCCGAAAAACAAAATTATTTCGGCAGTGGAAGTACAAGAGGTGATACCAGCGGTGATTCACACCTATAAAGGAGATCCTCATCCGGGGTCTTCATTTCGTCAGAACCGAAATGACGGAAGTTTAGTTTCTAAATATATTAAGACAGATAAGACGATAACCGATTCCTCCTCCAATGGACAGATAGTTGTTAATCAAATAAGGCCAAGCACGGATTATATTCCCAATAAAACTTATAGTTCTCAATGATACCAGCGAAAATTTAATGGTTGGGAAAGTAGTCATCGACCAACAGGACGAGCGAATAATGGGGACAGTAGTTTTTATAGGGTGTGTTTCCTTTGCAAGGCGGTGGGGCATCGGGCGAGAGAGTGTCCTAATAGAATCTGTTACCGATGTGGAAAAAAGGACATTTTGTCACCAAATTATCTGGAAAACGGAAAAATAAAAAAAAATAAAAAAACAGATGGAATGTCAAGTATGTGGTAAGATAGGATGTGAATTTAAGACTTGTCCCAATTGTATCAAATATCGAGAACAGTAGGCAAACGAGCAGAAGGGTGGTCAGAATCGTTCCCTGCCCTCCCAGGAATAGATACAGGAGCGACAAAGAATAATGAGGGGTAGAAAAAGAGTGATCCAAGGACCGATAACAGGAGCATTGATGCCCTGCCCCAAATGCATAGGGTAGAGGAAGACCACTTGGAAAGGAGTTCAGCTCTGAGATAAGGATACGGGAACGGAATTTATCGGTAGATGGATCATTTGATATGCGGAGATCGAATAGCTGGATTCCGGTAATCGATCTACACGAAAAAAAATCAGCGGATAAAAAGTTGTCCATCGAAGTTGGGTTATTCGAGGGGGAAACCCCGGAACACGTGCTTCGCTTGAGAGATACGCCGCAGGAGGTTGAAAAATTGGTGCCTCAGTTGAATCAAACGAAGGTCGTAGAACAGACAATTCGGAAGGAGTCCGAAGCACCTGAGGGATTTTTATTGAATAGTAATAATATTGGAATAGATTGGAAAGTAGTGGTTGACCAAGAAATGATGATAGGAAAAGAGCCCATAAAGAACAATAGAATAGTGGCAGGTGCTGCTGTAAAAAATAGAAATTTCATGAATATGGAAATTTCGGGGTAAGCTTTCAGGCGTTGTTTGATCCACGAGCGATGATATCATTGGAGGGAGCTAAAGTAGCGGATAAATTGAAAGAAAGATTATTACCGACTACATCTTCTGTGAGAAGTGCCACCGGTGAAGTAAGTCGCGCACTTGGGGTTCTGACCCTCTCTTTGGATGTAGATGGATTTACTGCTGTGTCACCTGTAAAGGCAGTTAAGCTGTTAGACCAAGATGTAATTTTGGGAATGGATTTTTGTCGGGCATTTGATGTTGATACTCGCCTTAGCAGAGACCTGTGACGCGTTACGGAGGGGGAGTGGAGAGAATTCTCCAGAAATGACGACGATCACGGGTGCATCATCTATGCGGAGTGTGCGGGTATTACCGAGCCCACGGAGGACCAGCGAAGTAAAATTAATGAGTTAGTGAAGACCATTCTTCCATCTAATGCCGATGATTCGGGGGTGATCGTCGTCTGTGGTATTACAAGCCGCACAAGATGAGGTGAGGAGAATGTTTGATAAAGGAATTATCGAAAGATCCGCGAGTAGTTGGAGTAGCGCGCTGGTTTTAGTGAAAAAAACTGATGATAGTTACTGTTTTTCTGTACATTATAGAGACTTGAATCAGGTCACGTGGAAAGATGCATATCCCCTACCGAGCATGGATAGCATATTGGACAAATTGCGGAAAGCACGTTATTTGTCCAAAATTGATTTGAAGCAGGCGTATTTCCAGGTACCTTTGGAAGAAAGGAGCAAGAAATATACGGCCTTTGTTTTACCAGGGTCGGAATTATGGCAATTTAGGAGAATGCTGTTTGCACTGACTAATGCTTCAATGACATTCCAACGATTGATTGATGCATTGTTTATACCGGAATTCGAACCCTATATTTTTGCGTATCTAGATGATATTATAGTGGACTCTGAGACTTTCGAAGAACACATACCTTAGTTGAAAGTAGTTTTACAGTAGGTGGTTGATGCTAATTTAGTGGTGAATAGAGAAAAATTTGAGTTTGGTTGTTCGAGAGTAACTTATCTTGGATTCGTACTGGATAACGAAGGGTTGTGGACCGATAAAGAAAAAGTAGATCCCGTGATAGAATATCCAGCTCCGAAGAATGTGAAGCAGTTGAGACGGTTTTTAGGAATGATTGGGTGGTATTCGAGGTTCATTTCCCAGGACTCACCGACCATAGTGCTCTTAAATGGTTGCGTAATTTAAAGGAGCCATTCGGTAGATTGACCAGATGGGCATTGGAGATGCAGTAATGGGATTTCGAGATAGTACATCGGAAGCGAGCTAACCACCATTTTCCAGATGCTTTATCTCGAATGTTCAAAGAGGACGAAATAGTAGCATTTGAAGAAATTCAAGATGAATGGTATATACAGCGGAGGAACAAGATAGAGAAATATCCCAATAAGTAACCGAATTGGCGGGTAGAAGAAGGAAAAAAATATATTGCTATAGAAAGGACTCGTTGCTGAATCCAATTTTATTTAGAGAGAAGCAGTGGAAACTGGTAGTTCCAAAGGAACACCGGATTAAGGTGATGGAGGATGCTCATTGTGAGGCTAGTTCCGGACATTTAGGAGTAGAAAAGACTTATGACCGGATCGCTAGAGAATATTATTGGCCCGGATTTTGGTATGAAGTAAATTCATTTATACAGGGATGTGATGAATGTCAAAATATCACAAACGGGTCCACAAGGCTTATTTGGTACAAGAGTAGTGGAGAGACCGTGAGCAATGGTGGCTGCGGACCTCATGGAATTTCCTCCAAGTAAAAATAGGTTTAAATATTTGTGAGTATTTCAGGATCTATTTGCAAGGTGGATTGAGGTAAAGCCACTCAGATCCGCCGAAGGGAAAGCAGTAGCTCGAGCGTTCGAGGAATTGATTTTATTCAGGTGGGAGACGCCCAATTATTGGTTAACCGATAATGGAAAAGAATTTGTGAATCAATGGTTAAAAAGAACTCTAGAGGAATACGGAGTCCGGCATGTGACTACCCCGCCGTATCATCCACAAACTAATCCTGTAGAACGTAGTAATAGAACATTGAAAACGATGATTGCTACTTTCGTGAAGGAGGATCACCGAATTTACATGTCCATGAGTTTCGGCACGCGGTTATACGGCAGTAAAAAGTACTACAAGGGTATCACCGGCGTTCTGAAACTAGGGACCATACCCGCGACCAGTGAAAAGCCTTCGCCGAGAGATGGAAGAGGTAAAAACCGAAGATAGGTTAGGCTCATAGATTTCAGGTGGAGGATAAAGTGATGAGGAGAACTCATCCCTTATCGAATGCATCCCATAAGTTTTCAGCCAAGCTTGTTACAAAATTTGATGGCCCCTTTGAGATAATTGAAATCTTATCCCCGGTAGTTTATGTTGAGTACGACTAGCTGAGTCGGGCAGGCGTATCGCGAAGGTACATGTGTCCGAACTACAGCGATTTATTCTACCACGCGTTGGAAGTAGTTGAGTGATATGGTGGATGTCTTAAGATTGGATTTTTTTATAATAAGATAGTAGTTCTCTCTCTCTCTCTCTCTCTCTCTCTCTCTCTCTCTCTCTCTCTCTCTCTCTCTCTCTCTCTCTCTCTCTCTGAATAACTAATGGTATCAGATGTAGGGAAGGGTTAGGTTATCAAGATAGGGCGGCTGATTAATTATTAAATTTTTTTTAGATATCTTCCCGAAACGTTAAATTTGTTTTCGGAGCGGTCCAATGCAGCAATGATTTGGAAACGGTCTCCGAGGCTATGGAGGAGGAGATGGCAGTGGCAGAGATCACGGCCTTTTTAGGAGACCGTGATATATTACGGCCCCTGACCCTCCATTCCGAGAAGAAAGTAGGAGTGGTGGAGGAGGAGGATAGGGAGGCCCGAGAGAGTAGGGAGGCAGTCATGGAGTTGGAGAGTCTATTGACTCCTCAACCCATGGTGTCGGCCGCCTCTTCCGGGCCACCTATTTTCATCCAGTAAATTTTGAAGGGGGAAAACAATCGGCGATGGGGGTTATCGTGGGGGGGGGTGAAACCCTGGGTTCCCATGTCTTACCTGTGGGGGTCGTTAGGCCACCCAGAGGTCGAGAGATATATGGGGCCGACGATGATTGGAGCTCGGCCCCTGCTGCGAAGAAGACCGCGGCGACCGCTCGCCGATAGCGGAGGAAGGCCCAGCGGTATAATCCTGGGAGGCGGGTAATTTTGTCTCCCCGAGTTCGTCGCTGTCAAGACCGAAGGTTGGGCCCATACCGGTGTCGGCGAGGGTCGTCCGTCCGTCTGAATCGCAGTCGGGGGCCCCCAACCCGTCGGAAACAGCCAGGGCTTCACAACCCATGAGGCCTCAAGGCGGGTCTCCCGGAATAAGTAGACGTTTCCGGTCTAAGGGATGGGGGTCCTTCAGGGGTTGGCACGGATTAACACGCGTGCCCGTGAAGGAGACCGGTACCATGTTTGGGGAGTTGCGCCGGATTCCTACCCGGCAGGACCTAGATCCACCTGCTGGTGTTTGTTTCGTATGCTGGAAGTCCGGTCACCGACGGTGGGATTGCCGGAAGGCGGCGCTGCACATGTTTTGTTATAACTGTGGTAGGCGGGGTGTGGACCTCACGGATTGTCCCCGGTATAGTGGGAGACACCGGGAGCATCTCGAGAGGTCTCGTGCTTGTGCTGCCTCTGGGGGTCCCGCGGTCGTGACGGAGTGGATTCGGGATTGTGCGGGGCCGGGATTCGGCCCATGGTGAAGGAGATTCCAATAGGCGTGAGCCTAGTCAGATGTCCGTGAGCTCTGGGACATCTGGGGGGAAGAGTCTCACTGCAGAGACACGATCCACAGGTCCCAGGATCATGGAGGATCGTATGGTCACCGGAAGCATGGGTCAGGTCCTGGAACTCCTAAAAGGAGTCCGGGGCTTACCCTTCGACTTACAGCGGATTGTGGTGAAGGGTGTGTTTGGTGGGGACTCCCCACAATAGGTTGAGGAGTCTGGGCTTGCACTCCCCTCATCACAGATTGGTGTATCTGCATCCTTAGTAGTCGATCCTCCTGATCTTCCAGTTGTTATCCGTTCCCTTTCTTCCCTTCCTTCCCATTGTTCCATTCATTAATACTCCGTTCCCGAGGGGTTGAAGTAGTGGAGACCGTGAGGGAGGTCTGCCACCATGGTTTAGTGGAGATCACGGAAGCCTCACCAACTCCCGTCTATGGGGAAGTAAAAAGAAAGTAAAAATCAGTGGATGACATAGATTAGGGAGGGGGATTGTGATGTATAGGATACGTCACCCAAGTTATAAAAGAATCAAGCTAGAAAAGTGTGAATGTATGCCCATTATTCAATGTCATCATGAACATATTCTTTCTTGTATGATCCAAATATAACTTCATCAAATATAAAAAAAAAAGATTAAAATAAGATACATTTTAATGTAATAATATAATAATCTTGATGTAATAGGCCATGGATGTTATTCCAATTGCTTTGAAAAGATGAAATAAGTAGCCTAGCATAATCTGCAAAGTATAAAAGATGATTAAAACATGCACTGTAACATTGCTTTGTGATGTAATACTTGAAACGTGTTACGTTACTAAAAACAATTATGTTCGGATAAATTTAGGTTATCAAACCATCTGAAGGTTGGCACTCATATAAAGTGTTGTTTTGGTAGGTAGTGGTTTGTAATAAACACAAATTGCCCTGTATAAACAAATGATTTGTCTCCTTTCTTGTCTCCTACGCTGTGTTTTTATTATCTAATTGCCTTAAACCATTTTTTCCTTTAATTTGCACTCCTGGTGGACCTAATTGGCGACCAAAATTTAAATAAGCAGTTGTATCTCAGTTCAGTTGATTCTCAGTATTTTTCATTCGATCCCATGATTATTGCTTTTCACCTAAAAATTAATTAAATTAAAAAACATTAATTAAAAAGTAAAATTATCGTCTTGATTACCTAATTCATTCATTCTACGGCGTTACTCTGTGGTGTGCTTGATAGTGAAAATCGGTATAGATTTTAGAATTTTCTAATGTCATAAAATCGTTACTTATAAATTGTCGTCCAATATCCGATATTATGATGTTTGGAGATCCATGACGAAAAATTATTTGTCCTCTTACAGCATTTATCAAAGCAGAGATCGTAATTCTATCAACTTTCTCATCTTATCTTTCATAACAAAAAGCTATGTATTCAATTTTGTTGAACGAGGTAATGGTCCAATTAAAACAACAGATACAATTTCCAAAGGTTGTTTGACTGGCGTTGCGTGTCTCATATCCGCCTGTATTTGTTGTGATATTTTAGATTTCTGGCATATATCGCAAGTTCGGACGTACTTTGTAGCCATTCTAATCATTTCAGGCCAAGAAAATATGTGCCAATGCTAAGAGTGCAAGTGTTTTTGCTACGCCTAGATGTCCAGCTGCAGTGTCATAATGCATTTTTTCTAATATGTCCTTTTGGAAAAGATATTTTCCACTGTGATACTTTCTGTATTTCATTAAAGTCAAGTGTATATAATATGTGTTTTTATAGCTTATTATTTTCTATACAATAAACGGGATTATTTTCTGGATTGGCGTTGACAGCTGATATATATTTCATATACCATTCTTGTTCGTGTTTGTTTACATTACACAGTTCTATAGGCTGGCGACAGTGTGTCGCTGAGGTCGAATTGACTAACTTCGACAGCCTATTTGGCTAAACATCCAGACGGGTTTTCTATTTTGTTAACCATTTCAAAGACTGGTATTCGATCAGTATAATAAAGTTGTATCCTTAAAGATAGTATCTGAGAGATCTCCAGTAGGCCCATTGAATGCCTAGACTCTCAAACTCTGTTGTAGAATAAGTTTTTTCTGCTGGTGTAAGAATAGGATTGACATAATCAATAATGTTCAGTTTCTTCGTATGATTGCATAAGAGCGGTTCCAACCCCTTCGGTGCTTGCATCGGTTTGTAGTATGAAAGGCTTCTCAGCCTAGACAGGCAAGAATTGATGTATTGGTTAATAAATGTTTTATTTCGTCAAATAATTTTTTTTTGTATTTCTCCCAATTTCCGTTTAGCGTTTTGTTTATTAGCTTATCTAGACGTGCTGCAACATTTGATATTGCCTTTAAAAAGCGTACACCAGGATATTAATCTCATAAATCGTTGTATTTCTTTTGCATTTCTAGGCGGAGATAAATTTGTGACGGCTGCAGTTTTTTCTGGATCGGTTTGGATGTGATCTTTACCTATTATGTGACCTAGATATTTTAATTAAGGGTGGACAAACTTGTATTTTTCAAAGTTTGATTTCTGAAGTTCTTTCAAAGTTTAAATTCTGAAACACTTCTTTTAAAATTTTTCAATCTTCGGTGAATGTTTTTGAAATAATGACAATGTCATCTTAATTATGTAAAATTATTTGCTGCCATTCCGGCGGTAATTAGGTGGTCTAATAATCTTTGGAAAGTTGCAGGTGTGGAGTGTAGTCCAAAGGGTATGACGGTGAATTCATATAAACCTACACAAAGAATCGTAAATGTGGTAATCTGTCGGTTTTCTGACGTAAGTGCAACTTGCCAGTAGCGACTCTTTAAATCAATTGTAGATAGATATCAAGCTTCTGGTAAAGTATCTAGGTTTGCATGAATTTGCGGTAAAGGATATTCATCTTTTTTCGTGACTTTATTAATTTTTCGAAACGATCTTCTACATTTTTCTTTTTAATTATAAAATTGGCTAGCTCTAGAGGCTACTAGACGGTTAGATTGTTTCTTCTTGCAACATTTTATTTACGTATTTTGAGTATTTTCTTCCAAATCAATTTTATGTTGATGTTGGTCCTGTTATATTTTCTAATTTTTTCTTTTCTTTTGAAATGAATTCATTTAATATACTTTTGTCATTTGTTTTAAAAAACGTTAAACCAACATCTTCTAATTTACAAATATGTTCATTTAGTACAATTTGTGTTTGAGAAATAATTGATGATTTATTCGAATTTCAATATATAATTTTTTCAATGCAGCCATGCCGAAAAGCATTAAATGTATTTAATATTAAGAAATCTTGTAAAAGTCTTAAGCCTTGAGTGTATATCGACCCCGAAATTAAATCACCTAATTTTGCTATTTTGCATTGAGTGTATATCGATTTTGAAATTAAATCACCTAATACAACTATTCTACTGCTTGCTTTATTTTAAAAACCATAACCTAAGCAGACTTCATATAAATGTTTGTTTACGTACGAATTCACAGATCCTGTATCGATAAGTGCATTTATTTTAAAATCATCTATCATTACCTTAGTAAATTATCTAATTCGTAATTTTGTTTTAGGGCCGACCCTATGGCATTACAAGGCTGGACCTTTAGCCCTATTAGCCCTATAAGCCCTATAAGCTCTATCGTAAATAACGGATATATTATATTTGGTCGATGTACATATATTCGCTTTGCTTTAATTTTGCCTCGTCTTCGAGTTCGAGCTTAGTTTTCGAATACTCTTCTACTTTCTGAATTATTTATACTGTTCTTGTGATAGCGTTTTTCAGAGGGTGTATTCGATATTCGCTTCTCATATTATAATAAATAGTTTCTCTTTGATTTATATTATGTAAACCTCCTCTGCAACGCATCAGTGTTATAACTGTGTTGACAAATGATATTTGACATTGACAAATGACATTTATATCTTGTCTACGATTACGAATTTTCAGATCGAGATTTCTTAACTCTCCAGGAGAGTAAAAACTTTTAACTCAGTCTTAAATTCTTCCATGCTATTTATATTTAATGCATAATTACGAAGTCATAGTTGTGTATCTATACGCAGCCTCGTAAAATTTCTTCAACGGTATATCTATAAACATTTTGGAGTTCTACTCATTTAATAAATGCATATAGATTATTACTATCAAAATGACAATTCCATTTTCTTATTTGTTCAAAACTTTTGTAGTTGGACTCATTCTTTCTGCTATATGGTTCGCTGCATTAAAAAATTGATTGTTATCGCTTACATTCTATTTATTGACGATGATGCAACAATGTTCGTAGGTGACGAAGTACCTGGATTCTTTTGGGATCTCGTAAACGTTGCAATTCTGCTTCTAGTTTTTGTGTAGTTCATGAATTCTATCAACATTTTCTTTATATTGCGATATATCAACTGTTTTATCGGTATATTCTTCAGTATGTGCTGGAATATATTAGACTAAACGAGACTTTAATAAAGGTACATTTCGTTCACGATCTAGATTTACTTTTTGTAATTCTTGGATCAATTTCTATTTTGTTAACCGGTAAATACAATGAACTCTCGGAGTAAACATATTTTTTAATATTAAGCTCAAAAGTAATTTTCAACACAACAATTTTAATTTTTAACGCTTGAATTTTAGTTATTCAATGGTAATTTCAATAATTAATTATTTTATTCATTTTACATGTTTATTTTACACTCTTCTTCGGGCGTCTTGTAACCTTCCGTCTCTGCTCTATTTTCAACGGATAGCAAAACTTTTGATGTTACTTTTTTTTGCTAGGGTTCGTTTGAAGAGGGAGGAACGTATCGGGATTGGTAGTTGGAAGAGGGGGGTGGACTCTGTTTAAAATATTAAACAATAGTATATTCTTAAAAATATATAATAGTTTTTATACAAAAAAAGAAACAATAACAATATATAACTATTTGTTCACGGGAATCTCCATGTAGAATCCCTGTTGCATATAATAAAAACGAAAAAATTAAATTATTATTTTGAGCGAACTAATCAGATTAGTCAGATTACTGAGATTTCACACGGCCTTTACCTATATTCTGTGTCTTTTTATTATTTCTATATTTACTTATAATTATTCGTGCCTCATTTTTTCTATTACCACAAAACCGAGTGATTATATAATCTTGTTTTATGTTTCAGAGTGATGGCTATTTGTTTTTATATTACTCTAAGGTACGCCTTAATTAGTAATATAAAAAGATCGATATTTTGACAATAATAAATTTATTCTTATCAAAATTATCGCCTCCAAGCGTAATTTACAGAGATTGAATAATTTATACATTGAATAGTCAGTCCTCTATTGACACGACTTACAATTTTTAGCGTCTGTCTGAAATTTTGCTTTAATATTATAATAATTTAGTTTAGAAAAAGCGGTGTATTATCTCCGAATAAATTACATTTAGTTTAGAAATTATTCGCTTTTATTCTACTGACTTTTCTATTTGAAAATATGAATTACCTTTTCAGAAGTCGTGTGTGCTCGTTCTTCTGAACTAGTTATTTTATGACTCTTTTGTACGAGTAACAGTGCTTGCCTTTTGCCCTATAAAAGACTTTTTCACTAGACATGCACTGTAACATTTCTTTGTAATGTAATACCTGAAACGTGTTACGTTACTAAAAATAATTATGTTTCGATAAATTTAGGTTATCAAACCATCTGAAGGTTGACACTCATATAAAGTGTTGTGGTAGGTAGTGGTTTGTAATAAACACAAATTGCACTGTATAAACAAGTTCTTCAATGTGATGCATTTATTCGATTAAATAGGTGTTCACAGTGGTATATTGTTCATTAATTTGATCTTGTGCATCGACAGGTGTGCGGAATATGCGATCACTGTAAGTGTATAGGTATTATTAATGAACACCGATAAAAAAAAAAGTAAAATAATATGATCTATGGAATATGTCACTTACTTGGGGAAACTGTTGTCGGTCGGGGTGCTTGTGGTAAGGTGCAGGACTTCTTTTCGATGATACATGAGGGATGCACGATGACAGGATACACATATTAATAACATACAATGTGCGAGTTGCGCAGTAGCGCTCGCTAACGTAGACGGCGAAGTGTAGAGCGGAACGGAAAAAGGATTACGGGAATGTATACGAATGCATAGAATATGCATGTCAGGCATTAATGAAAGGAAAAAAAAGAGACGTATAGGAATATCGTTGCGCGTCCGGTAGATGGCCGATAGTCGTGGAGACCCTTCTTACCGACTTCAAATAAATTAAGCACATTGGCGCGCGAAATTCAAATGAATAATTGAAAGGGCAGATTAATTGCTCCAATCACGAGTTATAGAAACGAAGCGGAACCGGATGAAGACTTAAGTAGTAAAGGTGGGAACCAATACCTGTTTGGTAAAATAATAAATTAGAGTATTTACAAATTAAATAAGGTAATTGCTGCCCGCCAAGAAATAATAAATTGGCGGTATTAGAAGGAAGAGGGGATGTTAATTTTGTGGCAGAGAAGGAGTTGATTTCTAGCTCTTGTCGAGAGTAGAAATGATTAAAGTTTTTTTTAGTAATTCTCTCTTAGTTTTTTTTAGAATTATTAAATTGTTTTGTGATTATCTAAGCATCGGTAGTGAGTGGGGAGTAATAAGAAATTATTGTATTAAAAAAAAAAAAAAAAAAAAAAAAAAAAAAATTTAATTCTAGAAGTAGTGTGGAAGGAGAAAGATAGAGAGAGAGAGATAGAAAAAAAATAGGATTGAGGAAGTAGGATTGAGAAAGTAAGATTGAGGAAGTAAAAGTGGAGATAAAGAGAATAAAAGAAATCAATTGAAGATTATAGATATATATTCATTGTGAAGATTATAAAAAAAAATATATTCATGAAAATTAAGGTGAATATTATAAATATATATTTATTGAGGTGACATTGTTATTGATTTATTTATTATATCATTAATTATGTTGGATGACAGAGTGGTAAGTTTTTTTTTTTATTTTATTAAATTAATATTTTTATAAATTGTCTATAGAGTAGTGGTGACCAATATTAAATAGAAATTTCTTGAATAATATTTTTGGTGGAATGTGGTAATTTTCTTTCAATTTCGGAGTTAATCCTGCGCATCCCGACTCGGGAATTAGATTATCGAATTAGACTAACGCAGACGGATTAGAAGTGGACTAATTATGTTTAGAAGAAATTTACGTCTTCATTAACCTAGCTTAATAATTTGAGCAATTAAAATATTATTTGTAACCCACGTTACAACTTTATAATGATAACAATTAGTGTCATTTATTATAATCACCGCCGTAGAATCTGAAATCACAATACTACTATAAATTAAAATAAAAATTTAATTTAATTAAAAATTAAAAATAAAATAATTTATATTCTCTGTTAGTAAAGGACAGTTTTATGTAGGACAGTTACACCACATCTGTCCTAGTGGTATAAGAACTCTCAAAAAAATAAATTGCGTCGATTAGTCTGAAAATCACACATATATATAATTTTTTTTATTAAACAACTCCAACGTATTGAAAATTGAAAAAAATTACTGTTAATATTGATAAAGAAACAATCTGCAGCCTCTGAATTCAACGTGAAAATTTCGACGAGAGTCCAAAGGAAGTTGAACAGAATTGCTATTCTATTGTAGATATTCTGAGCTTCAAATTCAGGAACCATTATTAATTTATGCCCTATATATGATTTGATTATATCATTGATATATATATATATATATATATATATATATATATATATGTTGGATTATTTTAGCCTTCTATAAATAATAAAGCAAAAAAATACTTATTGGAAATTATCGTTCTTTCACCACGGTCTCGACATATTGCTAGAAAGATGGAAAAAAGTAGTAGAAAATGACGGAAAGTTTTTTTTTTTTTAATTATGCTAACGTTTATCCATTTTTCATCATAAATGTCTTTTTGCGTTATTTCAAAAGGTCGGGAACTAAGTTCGCCTCCTAATATATTGTATTATTTTTAATTTAAACATTTACACAGTGAACTAGTTGTAAATATGCGTGTGTACCAATTCATATAAGTTTTAGAATTCAAGTTGGTTTAGCAATTTTTGTTGTCAGACTGTCCTTGTCTTCTATAATCATTTTTTAACTCTGGGATTTTTTCGAACTGCTTTTTCGTATCTGCTTACACCTTCGTTTCATATAATATATTCATAATATTTTCATTTAACAAAAAATATTTAATTATTTTTATTCGAAAATTACGTGTGATTTTTAACATCAGCTGCTTTGAAAATTCAAACATGAATTTATTTTTTATTAGGGCTGCAGTATTTGTTCGCGAAATAGATATCCTGAATTCAGTTAATCAATTAAAAACTTATTCTTTAAACAGAATTGAGAAACTGCAAAGTCATGGCACATGGTTATACCAAAAATATTTCAAATCTATTAAAATTATGACAGAGACTACATTGGATATAATGGCCGACAGAATATTTTCTTATTCTGCTAAAAACTATTACTTCTGGAATGATCCTCAGTATTCGGTAAGTCATTTAAAAATCTATAAATGTTATTTATTTAATATATATTTACTCAATAATTTAAAATAATTCTAAGCTACTGAAAGTATGTTGTACTACGGACTCTTCACGATTCTTTAATACTATAGCGAGGGTGAGGGGATGGGATTGGGTTAGATTAAAAACATTATATTAAAAGTTAATACTAAATATATAAATAAATATTATTTTTACCATTAGTATTTATAAATAACATTTATTTAATTGAATAGGGTAAATTATTACATATTTGTTTAAAGAACAGAAAATAAAAGGTGATTCCGAAAAACATCTAAATATGAATGAATTCAAGTATTACTTATTGTTTAATTCTCATAATATACGTATTAGGTATATCAGTCGGGAATTTGTCGCTTCGAAATCTTGGAATATATTCAGATAACTAGCATATATATGATTATCTATTAAATCTAGTTATATGGACATTATTATTCTACAGTTCTTTTATGTTTTTAAAATTATTAGGGCCCTGAGAAGGACCTATTAAATCGAGTGTGATAAAAAACGTTTATAGAAAACTTATTCTAGACAGGATCATTACACAATTTCGAAACAGAATGATATCATACATGAAATACTTTAAATTTATGAAGTATAATACTATAGGAAGTGAAACGAAAAACTAAGTAAAATATGTGAACTATTTTCCAATGTCTACTATGACCGAACCGTCTCATAAGTAATTCGAGATCCCGATAAAGTTTTTAAAATTCCCTTAGTTTCGACGCGTATATTCATGACAATTTATTTCTATTCGTCACAATATCCTTATTGTTAAAACTGGCAGAGCAACTGTGTTCTGTAGTAACGTCGCAATGTTGGGAACACATGAGTGACTTCTATATCTAGACGGTCCAGTGTATAGATGAAACTTTCTGTATCAGTTTTTATTGAAATATAATGTTACGCAGCTTCGCCAATCACTACACAGTCACGATATGATCACGTTAAATCCCTTAAAATCAAAATAAAATCCATTAAATGACGATTAAGGAATATCGATTCGACGATAAAGACATAATTGAAAATAATGCGACAAATGCACTAGATACAATTCCGAAGTCTGATTGCCAAGTGCTTTAATAAATGGAAACATCGATTTTTTTCTTAAATAAGACTTATTTCGAAGGACGATACCTTCTAAATTGTGAATAATAAATCAAGCATTGAGAAATCAATGTAGGTCGGGTACTTTTGGTACAAACCTGGGATTATATAAATGACATTGGATTAATAGTATAAAACAATATGTTTCTCATATAGGAGAACTCAGAATTTTTAAAATAAGTTGTTATATTGCAGCGATCCCGATTTAAATAAGGCTTCAGAATCAATAATTTCTCTTTATAATGGTAAGCATCAATCGACCTATCATGATAATGCGACAGTTCAACGATCAATACCTGAAGGAGTCGTCAAAACTCTTTAGTCTTGCTGGAAAAATATCTCAACTTTATATACGATCAGTATTGTCAATACTAACAGACATATAACAAATCTTTCTCTTTTTCTTTCTCGTATAAGATATTTTAGAAGATTTAGATGATTCTTGTGCGCGGTTGTTAATTTGTATTAAAGCAGTATTCTACTTTAGACCCTCGAAAAAAAACGCTATTTTTGTGAAATTTTTCTGAGAATACTATTGAAGATAAGGATGTAGGATTTGAAATTCTTAATAAATACACTCTTGAAGTACGTAAAAAAATTTGGCCAAAGCCAAGACCTCAAAAAGTACGTAACGTTGTCGTGGTCGTAAAATCTTACCGACGGATGGTCTGAAACAAAAAAATTAAATAGTTGTATGTTCAGTATGACTCGAGAAACCAATCTAACTAGAATATTTTATGTACGTGCAGAATCAACAAAATGGCGGCTAAAATACTAAAGAAAAAAAATTGCTTTTTTTCGTCTTTTTTTGGAATAAAATATAGTTAGAATTAAAATTTTATGTTAATTGTAGTTAAGACCGTTGATACAAACATATAGAATATGTGTTCAAAATTTCATAAGGATCGGTTCAATAGTTTTTTAGTTTTCACGACCACGGTACTTGAAAACGTTGTTTTGAGAAAAACGCGTTTGAAGTTTTTGTAAGTGAAAAATCGTAGAAGAAATTATCTTACGCTCAATCAGCGATGCCTGGGTCATACAATATGCCTTCAACTTGTTCCAGGTGAGTATTTTCATCTAATATAGCCTGTTTTTTTTTAAGTTCTGCTCTCCTTAGAAGCCTCAGTCGATCGGCGGTTCTCTCGAACGATGCGCTGTTGGTCACGCATATTGGCGAACTGCATGGCGGTTTGGCCGATTTTCACGCCCATAACTTCCATTATGTTCAAAAGTGGGCTGAATCTTTCATTAAAAATGCAGGCAGCAGTGAAGTATGCAATTTTAACGATTTTTTTCCGTTATAGACATGCTTCGGTGCCATAGCCCAAACTGTTGAGTTGAAACACCCATTGTTATTTTGAGTGTTTCTGCCCAAATATCTCTCCAGCAATTCCGTTTTTGTTGGATTGTCGTAGATAGAAATATAATACACTGCCCACTGTGAGAGCTTGAGAAAACACAGTAAAAATTGAATAAAAGACAATACAACCTGTGTACCTCATAGCGCCTCGAGGCGGAAATATGATGACAAGGTTAATACTTTTGGGACCCTTACAATACAAACCGAATAATGCAAACCCAACTATATTATAACTGCGTTCTACGATCTATACTATTGCTCCAAGCGACCTCATCTAGACAAAGGTTAGAGTCTAGACTATAATGAAATAGCAGGGATACACAACGGTGTGCTGCATGACGCAGGTAGTAAACGATTCTGTATCTCTATGCTCCGCTCAGTTCATAGCCTCACAACACAATGTTGCCTTAATCGTAAGCAAATGTGTATTTCTCTAGATATTATCGTAAATGGCTAGTGTTGAACTATCAGCTGGATTAGACTTACACTTGTTTATTACGTTTACAAGAGGAAAAATTTCAGAAAATGGATAAAGAACAGCATTGGTCAGTAAATTAATAAATCTTTTTTCGTTGGTCTTACAGTCTAATTAAATCAATCGAAAACAATACGTAACAACATCAATACACAAAAAAAAACATAAAAATTAAATTAAAAATTAAATGACAGTCAGACTGTCCTTATTTGCAATCACCGCCGTAGACTAATCTGAAAATAAAATATTAGCTGAAAAAAATTTTTGTTAGTAAAGTGCAATCTGACTGTCCCCAACACCCTTACCCAATTGAAGATCCAGTCCAACGTTTCGAGCTCACTACGGCTTCTCATCAGGGACTCTGAGTCATAGTCCCTGGCTTCGCTATATAGGAAAATATTGCGGTAAAATCAATATTACATTTGTTTGGTTATGCTTGTTCGGAGGTTATTTATTGTTAATTTGGTACGGTAGTAAAGGATTTCACTGTTATCTGTAACAAACACAGTTGTAGATTAGAAAAATATAGAATAATTTCCAACCTTCTTAAATTTTATAATACATAAAAATTAATATCCGGCTATGAGTTCGGTGTAAGCTATCACTCTAACGTAGGATTGAATGCTAATTCCAATAAAGTCACTGCTATTGGACGCTCATGGTTTTCTATGCCTATTATTGTCAGTGAGTTTTACTGAGCTGACATTTTTTCGCTTAATCAAGTAAGAAAATTCGAAGCCCGTAAGTCTTTACAGAAGCTTTCTAATAACTGAGATCAATGGAGTTACTAGTGAAACGGTCAGTTTTTTTAAAAGTGTTAAGAGAACTATTGAGAGCCCATTTTCTTCTCAACACAACAGGGAAGCTATTTTAGCCCTTGCTTAGACCCAGACTGATTACGAGAATTCAAAACGCTGGAGATTTACACTACCAAGTGCAAATTTCGAAAGAGACCATCGACAGTTCATATAATAAGCAAAGTATTTAATATCTTCTGCAATAGCGCATAGTGATTCTCTAGGACAAAATACTACGTATTTCAAGAAGTTGGACATACGGAACACTGAATGAATTGCGCAAAGTCTTACCTTGCTTTCCGACTTTTATACAATATGATATTACTTACACCACGTATACTAATGCATATGTGATGGAATGGATATCCATCTGCCATGTTCGCACCTCACTATCAATTTTTTCAGATTAAGCTGAATAATAAACTCGCTGAAGAATAGATATGCTTCTCCTACGGATATTAGGAATATAGATAATAAGATAGACTTGAGAGTAAGAATGAGGTGATATATCTAGGATTACTCTAGATACAAATCTATTAAGTTCTTGGCCTCATAAATGGAACGCAACATACAAAGCAACAAAAAGGCCAAAGACTTTTATAATATTTGCGAGGATTAGACTGTATTCCGGATACGGTCTAATACGCGCAAAATTATAGTTCGAAATAATTAAAGTTTCCAAATATAAAATAATCGGGCAGTGCTCCCGATTAGCAGTCAAATGGGCAATCTTCAAAACAACACGTATTAAATATACCTGCCTCATGCACGTAGGCCAAGGGAGAGTAGAGGGGAACTCGCGCGTGTCGTGTGTGAACGTCTTAAAGGACAAAAGATATGATTAAATATTGTTAAAATAATCGTAACTGCTATGCGCAATTATAATATTTAATATTATTATAATTAAATATTCAGAGTCGGAATGAATCGAATACTAAATTCATTATTATTTGATTCTTATTATAACTTGATATAATAACTGTTATTATTTATTATTATGATAATTATTGTTAATATAATTATTATTATTTTCTAATAATAATTATTATCATAGGTATTATAATGACTAAATATCATTTAAATACGAGCGAATTCAATTAAGAAAAACAGCGCCAGAATTATTAGAATACAATTTATATTATAGAACACGATCGTCGCCTAAAATGCAAACCTCAACTTAATTATTATTGTAACAATTATTATTATTATAATTTGTTATAATAATAATAATTATTATTATTCTAATAAATAAATACTCGAGAGAACTAAATTATGCCGAAATGATTATAAGAATACGAGCATCCTCAAGGGCAAATTCGCAAATTAGCCTTATAATTAATATAATTTTAAAGTGATTATTATTATTTCATTATTGTAAAATTATTTTTTTTCGTCGGCTCGATACAAAATTAGTCGAACGGTGGCGTAAATACGCGATTGACTAATTGTTCGTGTATAAAATTTTCAGCCCCAAAAGTAGTTCTCTTGGCGATATGGCTGAAAGAAGCTCTCTAGAAATATCCTGATTCCAGAGCTGTAGTAATCCTGCCCGTCTGAAAATCCTGAATAGTAGAGTCGCGATCCTGGTTGCGCGGCGCTCCGTTAAAGACCAGCGTTCTCACTAAAATTCCTCCCTTTCTTCTGGTGAGACTTGATCCCGGTTCCGCGGCGGTCCGTTAAAGACCAGCGGCCTCACCAAAAATCCCTCCTGCAGCTTAGTAAGGCTTGATCCTTGTTGCGTGGTACTCCATTAGAGACCAGCGGCCTTACTATCCCTAAAAGAGACTTGATCCTTGGTACGCAGCGTTCGGTTAAATCCCAGCGGTCTCACTCCTAGCCCCGAACAAAGTCGTGATCCTGGGTGGACGAGTTCTGTCGTGTTTTCAGTGCTTGCGAATAGAATCTGGTGGCGTACGACCAGGGGCCAAGGCGTGTTGAGCCGTAGCCACGAAGTAGCAAGTACCGAGCAACGATCAGATAACTCGCTATAGACCAGCAGGCTACATTCGTCCCCCAAACTCCGCCCAGCCTCAGAAAAAGTTTATATAAATATATAGTGCGCGACATCAGTAAATTAAGTGCGTTTAAATTTAAGGTGTAAATATTGTATAAAATGTACAAAAAATAGCGTAATATGGTATAGTATAAGATTTTACATAAATTTCTGTCTTGCATGTTACAGATCGGAGGGCCCAAAGCCAGAAAGATTTTTCTTATCTAGTACTTTTGTAATATTTTCCCTTGTATAGTTTTTATTATAATATAATTTTGTTATTTTTTATTTCTGAACATAAATGAGTAATGCGTGATTTTTTGGCGATCTTGTCTAAAATTCCCTTTCTTTTCAAACTGATCCGGGCGCTACCGCGTAAGCTATCGCGAGGTGAAAAGAGAAACATTACATGTTACAGATTAAAAGCCAATATAAAAGGATCTAGATAAAAAATACGTAGACTCTTATAATATGTAAGTCTTTCGATTTTTTTGCAGTATTATTGGAAAAGTGGACGATTTGACCAAAAAACGGACGAATACATTCGGAATTTCGTAAGTACGATCGACAACGAATGAACAAAGATAAATGACTCATATTCGAAGTGAGTACTGTGATGTGTATTTCTATCTCAATCATTTTTTGTTTGACTTCAGTAAGTATATTATGTGGAGCACACATTTTTCGTATTGATCATTGGACCTACTTACAATTTGGGATTTAAATTCAATAATAAGAGTGGTCGTTTCAGACAACGTACTAAAATTAATGAGAATAGATTCGGAGTATTGAGGGTTCATAAAAATTTAGAGTAAACTACATGATTCTCTTAAAGTTTTCTCGTAATTTGAAATATCTAGCAGTATATTATTGAATGCTGAAAATAATGAACTTTGTGAAATAGTACGCGAAGTTCAGTTTATTGAAAAAATATGCGACAAAAGTGATGAAGTATTTATTCTGAAAGATATATTATTATCTCATTTGGAAAATTCATCTTTAAGAAAATGAGAACCATTATATTGGTCCTGCTATAACGAATTTACATGGTAAAACTAAAAATTATAAAATTATTTAATGAAAAGGTACAAGTTGAGAGTACCATTTGTTTTAACATCTGATGTACTAAAAAATATTTGAAACACAGTTACAAACTCAGTATTCATTGATGTAGAATTGACTTACGACGACTGCATTGAAGTAAAAAATCCTATAGACTTTTATCCCTGCTTTGCAATAAATTAATTTTAAAAAACATTGAAATTAATATTACGACTATAAAAGTATTTTCCATAGTAGTATAGGCATAATAGAAAATGAAAAGTAAATTCCGATTAGTGAATATTTATTGCATAAGCAATTGTGAACCTAACACCTTTCAGAAGCTTAGAATCTACATAGAATATCTATTATAATTTTATTTTAAGAATTTACAATGATATTCTGATTGCAGAGTCTTATCGTCCCCTCATCTTTACCTTTAACTATGACTCGAAGCGAAGGATTTACAGCAGTTATATTAACTTATGATAGAATTGATTTATTATTTCTACTCATTGAAAGGCTTTCCAATGTCAATAGTTTATCTAAAATTATTATTATATGGAATAATGAATATAAAAGTCCCCCGGAATGTATGAATTTTCACATAATGTTATAATGTTTTTTAATCTCGTATTACAAATATTTTTATATTGATTTAATTCTAGTATCAAGATGGCCCAAAACATATAAACTATTGAGGATTATAAAAACTGAAAAAAATATTCTATCTAACCGATTTTATCCTTTTGATGAAATAGAAACAGACGCTGTTTTATCAATAGATGATGATATTATCATGCTGACAGAGGATGAGATTGAGTTTGCATATGAGGTATAGCAATAGATTAAAATAAAATTATATATTTGACAAATAAATTATACGAGTCAAAAATTGACGAAGATACAAATTTTGATCTACTGTTTGTAACATATATGGCTTTCAATACTATAATGAAATTGAACTTTAGACATTTGTCTTATTATTTAATTTTTTATAATATTTTGAAAATCTAGTGTGAAAGAATAAATATATATATATATATATATATATATATATATATAAATGTTAATTATTACCAATAAGGAAAAAGGAAGGAGAAAGGAAAAGAGACAGAGAGAGGGAGGATTAGATATAATATGATATAAATTAGTATTAACGGCTTTTTCCTTACCTGTTCAGCAAGTGAAAAAAGAATAATTTCTTTTTTTCTAAATAATAAATATATATTCGCTCGAGTACTAATTATGCACAAATAATTAAATTATTTAATTAAATAATAATTAATAAATTAAAAAATTAATTTCAGTGATCGTATTACTAGTGAGAATAATTTTCAATTGCTTAGTCGAGGTGTTCGATCTGTGATTATATTTATCAGAGCGTCGTCGGGTTGCTTATTTTCAACTTCGTTACATCAAAAGTTAGTCTTTTCTTTCGTTTTTTTTCTAAATTTTATTCGCGTAATCTAAAATTTCATAATAGCGTTGATTTTAAAAGGACGTTATTTTCGCCTATATATACGAGGGTGAGGGTGGTGTGTCTCTCTTATATATGTACTATTAGGTAGATCGTGGTACGTGTGTATATGCTGCGGAGGGAGCGCTTCACTATCCGACCGTCAGGTGGCACATCTTGTTTTTCCTTATTAAAATAATTAATTTAAGAAAAAGCATTATAGGGATAAAGGTAAGTTTGTGGGTAATTTCGAAAGGCCCTACGGTCTTAAAAGGTTAAGTGTAAATTAATCTAATCCGTTGAGGGACCCTTCTCCTCTGTAACGGGGATTTAATAGCGGCTAGACAGTCAATTCATATATTGGGTTGTCAAATATCTGCTTTCCGCCTTTTTGTTTTATGAATTTCGCGGCTATGTACAAAGCGCTACAGAGCTCGTATCTGGCAATAAAAATACTATACATAATTTGAAAGGTCTTGACGTAACGTATAAAACAAAGGCAGATCCGCTAGAGGAACGTTCCGTGAGATTAATGGTGTTTTGGGGGATGGCACGCTATTACGTCGAACTGCACAGGAATGGTTTCGATGATTCAGAGCCGGTGAAACGACATCATGGATAAACCAGCCGGCAAAAGACCTGTGAGGACGAATACCGATCAAAGCATGGAATTTATCGAGTTAGACTGGCATGTGGCATCTCGTGACATCGCCCAGGAGATGAGAGTTAGTCACCAAACCAGTTTAAACCATGTGCAGAAGGCCGAATACAAAAAAAGCTTAATGTTTGGGTGACACATGATTTGACGTAAAAAAACCTGTACCGAATCAACGCCTGAGATGTGTTACTGAAACGGAACGAACTCGACCCATTTTTGAAGCGGATGGTGACTGGCGACGAAAAAGGATCACATACGACAATATCAAGCGAAAACGGTCGTGATCCAATGTCGGTGGACCGTCCCAAAAAGTGGCCAAGCGGGAATTGACGGCCAGGAAGGTTTTGCTGTGTATTTGGTGGCTTTGGAAGGGAATCATCCATTATGAGCTGCTCGCATATGACCAGACGCTTAATTCTACCATCTACTATGAACAACTGCACCACTTAAAGCAGGCTATCGACTGAAAGCATCCACAATTGGCCAACAGAAAGGGTGTAGTGTTCCATCAGGACAACGTCAGACCACACACTTCGTTGATGCCTCGTCAGAAGGTACGGGAGTTCGGATGGGAGGTTGTATCGCATCCACCATATAGCCCCGACATGGCGCCAAGTAATTACCACTTGTTCCTGTCCATGTCGAACGCCCTTGGTGCTGTAAAGTTGGGCTCAAATGAGGCTTGTAAAAAGTGGAATTTGACAACCTAATAACATTTATTTTCAGAGACGTATCCCCCTGTAGTGTCTAAGTACCCTGTTACAAAAATGGCGCCCAACGTGCTACAGACGGTTTTCCATTACATTTTATAAAAGAAAAATTTATATAAAAAAATACTATTATTATTTATTAGTATTTTAAATATAAAAGATTTAAATTAATAATAAAAACAGTTTTATTGATTTGGATTTTTTTGACGTGAGCTGATTGTTTTCTATACTCACGCCAAAAGAAGAATTAATGAGAGGAACGTTTTTCACTTAATATTTATTTAAGTAAAAATAACAATTATTTTTTCTTCCCCCTCGTTCCACAAATTACCGAGACCGACGCGACCGAGACATAACTACCTTACCGAGAAGGCACCTGATGTTTCGTTTTTTTTTGTTTGTTAGAATATATAAATAAAAATATTTTTCAAAATATTTTTACACCCCATAGGATGGCGTATATATCGTTCTCGTGAGGTTTCTATATTTTTTTACTGGGAATAAAGTGATTTTTCCAATCATTTTCATTTTACTGAAATTTTTTATTTAATTTGTCCGAGAAAACTCCTGATTATTACAACTCTTACGAGTGAAATACGCAGCAGCGATTACTGTTTTTTTAGTTTACCCCACTACTGGGCTGGATATTCATTCTGAAAATATTGTATTGACATTTTTTTGTTCCTTTACTGAAACTCAATATATTTTTTTTATATTAGGAGTGTGAATAAGTCTTTCCCGTTTTTTGTAAGAGATGGCGCCACCAATACTGTGCGAGTATTCAATGGTTACAAATGTCATAATCAAAGCTTATTCATATGTCAACAATTCCATACTAACACATTAGTTAAAATTTTTTCGCATCATAAATTTTTGATATCGTGAAAATGTCGAAATTTGAGCCGAGTCGACGTCATTTGCGGGAAGTTTCACTTTATTGGTTCAATTTGAAGAAATCTGCTGCCGAGACGCATCGATTGCTTCAGGAGGCTTATGGAGAAGGTTGTATCGATGATACAAGTGTTCGCGGATGGTTTCGACGCTTCAAAAGCGGTGATTTCGACGTGGAAGCCAAGGAGCGTTCCGGGCGGCCGCAAATCTTTGAAGATCGAGAATTGGCGACTTTGCTTGATGAAGATTCTTGTCAGACGCAAGAAGAACTTGCTGAAGCTTTGGGAATTGACCGAACAACCATTTCCAAGCGTTTGAAAGCCATGGGAATGATCCAAAAGCAAGGAAATTGGGTGCCGTACGAACTGAAGCTGAGAGACGTCGAACGGCGTTTTTTCACTTGCGAACAGCTGCTTCAGCGACATAAAAGAAAGGGTTTTCTGCATCGTATCGTGACTGGCGATGAAAAGTGGATACGTTACGATAATCCGAAGCGAAGAAAATCATGGGGACTACCCGGCCATGCATCATCATCGACGGCCAAGCCAAATATTCATGGCGCCAAGCTCATGCTCTGTATATGGTGGGACCAGCTAGGTGTGGTTTACTATGAGCTTCTGAAACCGAATGAAAGGATCACAGGCGAGGTCTATCGACGACAATTGATGCGTTTGAGCCGCGCATTGCGAGAAAAATGGCCACAATACTCCGACAGGCACGACAAAGTTATTTTGTAACATGACAATGCTCGCCCACATGTTGCACCGCCGGTGAAAACATACTTAGAAACGCTCAAATGGGAAGTCCTACCCCACCCGCCGTATAGTCCAGACGTTGCTCCGTCTGATTACCATCTCTTCAGATCGATGACGCATGGCCTGGCTGACCAGCACTTCCATTCCTACGAGGAAGCCAAAAAATGGGTCGATGACTGGATAGAGGCCAAACCGGTCGAATTTTTTCGCAACGGGATTCGTATGTTGCCAGAAAGATGAAAAAAAGTTGTAGCTAGCGATGGCCAATACTTTCAATAATTCATTTGTAACCATTTTTTCACAATAAAGGCTCAAAATTTGAAAAAAAAACGGGAAAGACTTATTCACATACCTGATATATATTTTTTTTTTTCTTCAAATTATTAATACATTCGTGTAGAAATTGATAAATCTAAAGGGACAGAGATATCAATTTCTACTGAAGATAAACTAATACAAGAAAATAAAACCCAGCGTATCACTTCAGGATTATCAGAGAAAGCAAATTTTTTTTTCAACTTTTTAAAGTTTGAAGATAGTCAGTTGGCAAAAGTTTACATGCAATAGCAAAGATTCATAAAGAAGAAAAATGGATGCTACACGACTGAAAGTGCCATTATGAATCGATACAACACCGCACTGTCTTTGCTTGCCAGGCAAAAAAGAAGAGTTTTCTATGACGTATTGTGACTTGTGATGAAAAGTTGATATACTTTGTCATGCTGTTAAACTGTAGTATGTTACTTTCCTCTATACGGTTCTGTTTAGTACTTCTCTAATCTCAATGTTAACAATTTTCGAATGAAAGGCTGAAAAATAGCCTTTCAAAAAAAAATTTCAGAAAATAAAATAATTGTTAAATTCATGTAGCATTATTATGGATTATACTTTATTATTAATTAATAACAAAGTAAAATTGTAGAATATTTATATTGTTTGAATACGAAATTCTAAACTATTGAAATAGAAGTATGTGAGATTTTTAAGAATCACTATATCACCACCTATTACACCTACTTTCAAAGAATTGGAGATTTTCAAATTCTACCAAGTGGTAAATTATGGGATCACTATAGTAATTTAGTTTAATCATCTAATATCAAATGAAATTTTGAAACCTAAAAAACGAAAAAAGTTAAACTTTCATTATAAATACGGAATAAGCGCACATACACATCTTATAATATTAAATAGGCATAAGCTTAATCAACGTTAAATTTGTCAATTAGATTCATTCATACCTGGAGTGACATTATTTTGTGTTTTAAATAATGTTTAATTAATGTTATACGTAACATTGATTGACGGTTTGAATATTGCTATAGTTCTTACAAACAGTTCAGTTGTCGATGATGAAGCCATTCGAAATATTCGACATTAAAGATAAATATAAATTCAAGGTGATTGGTGCAGTCAGGTTGCGCCTAACTAACATAAAACAAATTATTTCATTTTTATTTTTTAATTTTTAGATTTCATTTTAGATCCTATGGGGGTGGTGATAAACAAGCAGAGTCTATATAGCATTATATCAGTCTAGTATATATTATAATTTAATTGTGCTTATGTCGACTGTATTTAGATAAATTAATAAACATTTCTATTGGTCTTACAGTCTAATTAAAAAAATTAAAATTAATACATATCAATACATAATTAATTGAAAATTATAATGACAGTTAGACTGCCATTATTTTGTTTTTATTAGATCCAAAATTATGAGATCCATGAAGTTATTTGAAGAATATTATATACTAAAAAGAATCTCCTTATGAAAGAAATAATTGCGGAAGTTGAAAGTAATATTTTTAATTTAAATAATGACGTTAAACAAGAATATAGAACATCTTTAGTTAATCTCATTGGTAATTTTAAAAGAGAGAATAAATTTGATAATTATTTGAATAATAATTTTTTACACGTATTAAAAATCGCAAAGAATTTTTTGAGAAATAATCGGAATATCATCTTTCAAACGGCAGACAAAGGTAATATAACTGTAGCTTCTAATAAAATTGATTATATAAATAATATAAATAATATATTAAATGATGACACTACTTATGTGGTTATTAATATATTGTTATTATCTAATTGGTAATCGACATATTATTAAGGTACAAAATAATTTGAAGAATTATTATATAATTAGAAAAGGAATGACTATATAAATGATAGTACATATAAATCTTTAGATGTGAAAATGGTACTATATATTATAGTATATATAGTAAATGTGTTATGGGTTTCCCAAGATTCATAAAGAAAAGGTGACATTTAGAATAATAATATCTTCTTTTAATTTCCAAACTTATAATATTGCCAGAGTTTTATCTAGTATATTGATGAAGATAGTTGGAAAAACTGGTTTTTATATTAAAGATAGTTGGTATTTTTACAATGAAGTAAAAGATATTATTGTTCCAAAAAACTACAAGATAATTTCATTGGATGTGGTATCTTTGTTTACAAATATGTTTTTAAAATTGTTAAGTGAATGAGTTTATAAAAGTAATTAATTTAGGTTTTCATAACACAATTTTTTCGTTTGATAATAATTTTTATGAACAAAAATACGGATGTCCAATGGGGTCACCTCTGTCGCCAGTTATAGCCAATTTAGTTATGGAAAAATTAGAAAGTATTGCTTTGTCAAAATTAATTTTTGAACCAATTATATTTAAGAGATATGTTGATGATATCTTTACAATTGTTCTAGAAAATTTATTAGATGAAATAGCGGATGTTTTTAATTCTGTTTACGACAGAATTAAATTTATAAATGAAATTGAAGTGAATAATCAATTGAGTTTTTTGGACATCAATGTCAATAAGTATAATAATAATAAAGTGAAGCTCAATTGGTATAGAAAATCTACTTGTTCAGGTAGGTTTGAATCACACCAACAATTCTGAAACAAAATTGGGACACTGAAAGGTGTCATTGACAGAGCAATAAAATTGTCACATAAAGTTTTAGATAGAATAATTTGCAGATCATAAGGGAAACTTTCATTAATAATGGATATCCAATTTAATTTATCAATAAGTTAATTGCAGAGAGTTTGTTTGACATTTATAATAGCGGAAATAGACACAATGTAAAAATTGATGTTATTAGAGGCAAAATTATTGTTTTATCATATGCTAGAGGATTGTCGGAAAGAATTAAAAGAAATTTTAGAAACATTTAAATGTTCTTTAACAATACTATAAGGTATGTGAATAAGTCTTTCCCGTTTTTTTTCAAATTTTGAGCCTTTATTGTGAAAAAATGGTTACAAATGAATTATTGAAAGTATTGGCCATCGCTAGCTACAACTTTTTCCCATCTTTCTGGCAACATACGAATCCCGTTGCGAAAAAATTCGACCGGTTTGGCCTCTATCCAGTCATCCACCCATTTTTTGGCTTCCTCGTAGAATGGAAGTGCTGGTCAGCCAGGCCATGCGTCATCGATCTGAAGAGATGGTAATCAGGCGGAGCAACGTCTGGACTATACGGCGGGTGGGGTAGGACTTCCCATTTGAGCGTTTCTAAGTATGTTTTCACCGGCGGTGCAACATGTGGGCGAGCATTGTCATGTTGCAAAATAACTTTGTCGTGCCTGTCGGAGTGTTGTGGCCGTTTTTCTCGCAGTGCGTGGCTCAAACGCATCAATTGTCGTCGACAGACCTCGCCTGTGATCCTTTCATTCGGTTTCAGAAGCTCATAGTAAACCACACCTAGCTGGTCCCACCATATACAGAGCATGAGCTTGGCGCCATGAATATTTGGCTTGGCCGTCAATGATGATGCATGGCCGGGTAGTCCCCATGATTTTCTTCGCTTCGGATTATCGTAACGTATCCACTTTTTATCACCAGTCACGATACGATGCAGAAAACCTTTTCTTTTATGTCGCTGAAGCAGCTGTTCGCAAGTGAAAAAACGCCGTTCGACGTCTCTCAGCTTCAGTTCGTACGGCACCCAATTTCCTTGCTTTTAGATCATTCCCATGGCTTTCAAACGCTTGGAAATGGTTGTTCGATCAACTCCCAATGCTTCAGCAAGTTCTTCTTGCGTTTGACAAGAATCTTCATCAAGCAAAGTCGCCAATTCTCGATCTTCAAAGATTTGCGGCCGCCCGGAACGCTCCTTGTCTTCCACGTCGAAATCACCGCTTTTGAAGCGTCGAAACCATCCGCAAACACTTGAATCATCGACACAACCTTCTCCATAAGCCTCCTGAAGCAATCGATGCGTCTCGGCAGCAGATTTCTTCAAATTGAACCAATAAAGTGAAACTTCCCGCAAATGACGTCGACTCGGCTCAAATTTCGACATTTTCACGATATCAAAAATTTATGATGCGAAAAAATTTTAACTAATGTGTTAGTATGGAATTGTTGACATATGAATAAGGTTTGATTATGACTTATGTAACCATTGAATACTCGCACAGTATTGGTGGCGCCATCTCTTACAAAAAACGGGAAAGACTTATTCACACTCCTAATAATAATTTATGTAAGTTATTTCAGATATGCAAAAATAAGGATTATTTATGTTTAAAATCTTAAGTTTTTTACCAAATAATTGTATGGATTGTAATGAATGCTACATTTGAGAAAAAAGTAGATATTTAAAAAAGACAATTTATGAACATAAATATAGTTTACGTAGTTCACATATTACTTATGGTTTAAAATAACATTATTTGAAATTTATACGTTCTTTTGTTTTTGTGAATGTGGATATTTTGGAGCATGGTATTAGCAAGTACAAAAGGGAGTCTTGAAAGTATTAACATTTTAAGGAATCGAAATAATGTGAATTTAATGTTAGAGTCAAGTAAATTAGATAACATTGTTTATCATTCTTTATCAAATTGAATGATTTAGGACATTTAGTTTAGAGGGAAGATTGAATATTCAAATTACTAAATTTTTAGTTAAATCGGGGTAGGGGTATATATAAATTAGTATAAATAAATAATTTTTTTTCAGCTAATATATTTTTATTTCAGATTAAAACAATTGAATTGTACTTTTGTCGACTGCGCATATATAAATTAATAAATATTTTTTATTGGTCTTACACTCCAATCAATTCAATCTAAAAATAAAATAAAAATAAAAATAAAAATAAAAATAAAAAATAAAAATAAAAATAAATAAAAAAATAAAATAAAAATTAAAAAGAAAAATTAAATTAAAAATTAAATTAAAATTATAATGACAGTCAGACTGTTCTTGTTTACATTTACCCCCGTAGACTAATCTGAAAATAAAATATTAGCTGAAAAAATTTTGTTATTAAAGTGCAATCTGACTGTATTATGTAAGGGAGATCTCCCTGATGAGGAGCCGTAGCGAGCTCCAAACATTGGACTGGATTTTCAATTAGTTAAGGGTGTTGGTGACAGACAGACTGCACTTTACTAACAAAGAATTTTTTCTGCTAATATTTTATTTACAGATTAGTCTACGGGGGTGAATGTAAACAAGGACAGTCTGACTGTCATTATAATTTTAATTTAATTTTTAATTTAATTTTTATTTTTAATTTTTATTTTATTTTTTTATTTATTTTTATTTTTTATTTTTATTTTTATTTTATTTTTAAATTGAATTTATTGGACTGAAAGACCAGTAAAAAAATATTTATTAATTTATTTCAGATTAGTCTACGGGGGTGATTTTAAACAAGGACAGTCTGACTGTCATTATAATTTTCAATTAATGATGTGTTGATATGTATTAGGATTGATATAAGCATATATTGATAATATTATGTATTAATTTTAATTTATTTAATTAGACTGTAAGACCAATAGAAACATTTACTAATTGAATATATTCAATTATAACCTATAAATTTTAATATAATTAATTAATAAGGGGATCCGTCGCTCTTCAGCGCTATTTTTTCTGGTTCGTATATGTCCGCTTGGCTTGGCAGCCAAGATCGGCTGAAACATGTTTTAATTCGGTTACTATTATAATTTTTCTAAAATCGGGATTTCTGATTAAAATATATTATTTCGAAATTTTTTACTTTACTTTAATTCAAAATTGATTTAGTGCATACTGATTGCGATTCGCTATCCACTTTCGTGGATTAGAAAATATTCGTGACAAAAGTGAAACTTCCTGTCCAGCCAGTTTCGCAGCTACCATCACATCAAAATTTAACAGCCACGTTGCGAAATTTAAATTTGCAAAACACTTACTACCCACTTTGTGTCTGCCACCCCCTTGCACTTTTCCGCGGCGCGTCAATTCCAGCGGTGCTTTCCTCTTACAGCGCCGCGCGAAATCTTCGTGGCTCGTAATATCTCTGGCCGTTTTTCACTCACCGTGCCGCGCCTCTCCACGCCGCGTGGTCTTCGCCGCTTGAAGGACACACTTGATAGAATAAATAGAATAATTATAATACAATAGAATTAATAATAAAATTATATAATTATATCTCGAACAATTAAAATAAATTAATTTTCTGGTAGTAAATGTACTTGTAGCAAAACTAATCTTTTCTTTGGGTAATTTTCAATATCTACAAATTCGTAACTGCTAGTTGATGTAATTACTTCTTTAATACAATAAAAATTTTTTTAAAAATAGATTGATTGATCGTAGAAAACAACATAAATGGTAAAAACTCTACTAAACCGAAAAAATTATTTTTATTCGATCCATGCTCAATAAGAGAAAAACATGGAATTTAAAAATTGTACTTATGTCGTCTGTTCTGATAAATTAATAAATATTTTTATCGGTCTTACAGTCTTTATAATATCATATATTAGCTAAAATAATAACAGTCAGATTGTCCTTGTGTATGATCACCCCCGTAGAATCTGAAATAAAACTTATTACTACAATAAATTATATCAGAAAATTAAAAATAAAAATAAATCAATCAATCCTTCAAACGTCGGGCAAGAAGGTGATCCTAAATTTAAGGTGGTGGGGGCAGTCAGGTTGTCCTTTACTAACATAGAATTAGTACTTATATTATTTTTTACTTTTTATTTTACTTATTATTGTAATTTTATTTTTATTTTTAATTTTCTTATATAATTTATTGTAGTAATAAGTTTTATTTCAGATTCTACGCTAATATATGATATTATAAAAACTGTAAGATCGATAAAAATATTTATTAAATTAATGTAATATTCGTCACAATCTCAACAATTCATTTTGTATACTACCCCTGCTTTTAAATACTTATAATCTTTACCTTTTTGTAATTATTAAATAGTTTTGTAATTATTAAATACTTCTTATATTATTATTATTTTTAAAGTAAACTTGAATATAATGTTTTTTGAAAGTACTTCTAATTATTTCTGATATACCTTTTACATATTGTAATAGTAAGATTTTGTTAGTCTTGTTTTTGCCTTTTATTTTATATTCTCTACTATTATTAAAATATTCTATTTATTTTCCCATTACGAAATTAGCAATTACTGGTGATAAAAGTGATCTCTTACGATACAATATTTTTGTTCACAAGAAATATTTTCGAAAGAAAAATTGTATTATTAAAAACTAAATTGTAGCTGCCGGAGCTTGGCCTCTCCAGAGACGCCTAGTCTTTTCACTACAGTTGCCCTGAGCGTCTTGTACGGGGTTGTTTCTGGATTCTTAATTAGATCGCTGACTTCAATGGCATTTTTCGGCCCTAATGCGACTGTCGCTGCATTAAACTTCGTGACTTCCGATGTTACGCCGGCACCTTCAACAACACTGTCGCACATGCATAACTACAGTTCCGGATCGCTTGATATGAAGTCAGGCAGCTTCACACTCACAACGTACGCTCCACTCGAGTTACTGACCTCAATGCTACCACTACCGTTCGCGTCCGTCAACATCTCGATCACTCGAATATTCTTCACGATCGCTCGATTTCGCTACTAGACCTTTTCACTGCGTTTCGCACCACTTAAATCAAATTCTTCCACTATCTACGGAAGATCACGTCGGGGTCACCAATTTGTGGGATTGTTAGCAGGATAACACAATTTATTGAATGATATAAGGGCACGTAAAAAACACACTTTATTAATACTACAAAATACAAGAAGGAAAAATATTAATTCGATCGCGGCGAACTGCTACGTCGGTTGCTTGCGCGGACCGGTCAGGAGACACGTCGTATCGTGATCGAGGCTGCAGACTAAGTGAAGTAATCTCCCCATGAGGACCATTTGCGGGTAAGGGTAAAAAAAATATTTATTACCTGGGACCAATAAACTTAAGGGTCGGCGAGGTATTCGCATGCTCCGATATTTCTTGGCCGACGGGCCATCTGTGCAGCGGCTATTCATAGTGCCGAGGCGTGGTCGGGTTTAATCCCTGCATCTTGCTGCAGCGACATAGCCGCCACATATTTTTCAAGAATATATAAAAATGTTTCTCATTTCATTAAGATCATGCGTTCTTTTGTAGAAATTACATATATGCTTCAAGCAATAGTACATTTAAGATTCTTTCCTTAAGCAAATAATAAAAAATATATTATTTACGACAAAAAGAAATGACATTTGAGAATATAAATATACTATATATAACTCGACTAAAAATATACTATATAAAAATTTGTGAAATCTCTTTAAAATGACTTTCTACGATAGGATAAAATAAGGCTAGTATATTGTATTTGAATTGCTTAGAATTTGAGGCTTCTCTTGAATGCAATACATTTATCAATATAATCAATGTATTGAATTTATTTATATAAATGAAATGTTCTCTGAATTAGACTTCTCAGTCAATTACACATAAGCGTGCGATGCTTAAAAAATAACTTATAGTTTTATTATTTGTAAATATTTCTAATTTAATACAAGAAAGTATTGAAATCAATTTTTACATAGTCAAGTATATGTAAATATGTCTGAGTACCAATTTATGTATGTTTCAAAATGATTACTTATTATTAATCAATAAAAAAGTTTTAAATGTAATTAAAACGTAATTAAAATGTAATTAAAATGTAAATATTAAAAAATGCTTATTAAATGTGTGCCCACGCAATCACTTATATATAATGTGGGAATTTAATATTAATTACATTATATTAATAATTAATAATTATATTAATATTTTGACATGGATTGCGAGCCCATCTTTGAAAAGTCTTTTGGTAGAAAAGGTAATTGTAAATGCTAAATTATTTCGTTTTTTCCATAAAGTAGCTACCGCAAAATACACTGCGATCCTGTTTACTCAGTGAAATCATTAGACTCTTTTACACGAGTCATTTGAAAACCGTTTAAAATCTGTGTAAATCAAATGCAATAATCGAAATAATTTAGGAAGAAAAATTAAAATTAAAATTTTAAAACATTTTAAAATCAGTAGAAAACCAGTTTTTAAGTTTCAATATATTTTCTATGTTCTATCAAATTACTAGTAGAATCTTGTGAAAAAAATAAAAATTGATCTGACAAAATAATTATAATGTTATGAAAATGTAATAATGATGATTATTCAAATATTAATGTTTTTGCTCTCAAGCATAGAACATAGTGATCTAAGAAGTAATAGTTTACATTAAGTACAAGATACTGAAACAGAAAAATTTCAAATAAATAATGCAAATTTATTTCCTGAAAATAAATTAATTTTTTAAAAACATATAACGAAATATATGTTAAAATTAATGTATATTTAAAAACCATCATGACAACAAATATTACTAAAGTCATCTTCTTTGTATCGTCATTTAACTAGACTAACTTATAAAAGTTTGCAATATTTAAACAATTATGCATTATAGGTAGAAATTCTAAATACGTGATGTTATATAGTCCGGACTGTAGGTAAATCTAATAATTTTATATTGCAAAATTTTGAGCTATTCATCTACTATTAATTAATTCCAAATCCATATCGATGGGTGTTGTTATAGATTTAAATTTCTTTCAGAAGATGTCTTTTTACAAACATTCATAAATATCCAAACTACAATTACTTTAATTTTTATACATTCGATGGACTGGAAACTACAGTTTATTTTGCGTACTGCTCTGTGTCCAAAACGTTATTTCATTAATCTACTAAAAGGCTTAGAAAGATTATTGGCACTAAAGCTCTCATTAAACGTGTTGCACCTTTCATCTGATACGTAGGAATGGACCAAGAAACATGCTTCGCATTATGCGTGCAACATCTTCCATATGGTACCTAGCGAATATTTGATTAGATGCTTCGCTCTATGGTGCTACATCTTCCCTCAGAATTAGAGGAATGGACCGAGAAGATGCACACTAGACATACTACACCTTCCGTCAGACCCAGAGGAATGGGATACTTGGTACTTTTTTCAGCTTCTTTTATACAAAAATTGAAGCATTGTGCTTATGAGGAGAATAAGGAGGAAACATATACGGGAAAGCGCTTCTCTGTTTTTACATAAGTAATTTTCCATGCTTTTATAAAATAATAAGTTTTTATATAATTTATAGTTTTTATATATTTTATATAATAATTTTAATTATACTCGTAATTACACTATTTAGTAATTATAAATTTCATGAATGTACGTTTTTGATCGATAAATATAGCACAGAAATTGCCGAAGTTAGGAATAGTATCAGGTGGTCAAATATCTCCCTTCCGCTTTTTTGCTCTTCATTCAATGCTTTATAGACAGTGGTTGGATTTACTTCAAATATGTGCGGTTTTGTTCGATAATCTGTTTCCATCTAGACAGCAACTTCATAATACCCTTCTCGTAGAAACCTCTCTCCTTATTTGCAAAGAACTCGGACAGCCACTTATCACAAGCCTCTTTTGAGTCCAACTTTACACCACCAAGGGCGTTCGACCTGGAGAGGAACAGATCGTAAGCACTTGGTGATATGTCCGGTCTATATGGTGGTTGCGATAAAACCTCCCATCCGAACTCCCGTAGCTTCTAACGAGTCATCAACGAAGTGTGTGATCTGGCGTTGTCCTCGTGGAACACTACACCTTTTCTGTTGGCCAATTGTGGACGCTTCTGGTCGATAACCTACTGCAAGTGGTCCAGTTATTTACAGTATATGGTAGAATTAAGCATCTGGCTATATGAAAGCAGCTCATAGTGGATGATCCCATCCAGTTCCACCAAATACACAGCAAAACTTTCCTGGCCATCAATCCCGGCTTGGCCACTGTTTGAGACAGTCCACCGTCCTTGGATCACGATCGTTTTCGCTTGATATGATCGTATGTGATCCTTTTTCGTCGCCAGTCACCATCCACTTCATAAATGGTTCAAGTTCGTTCCGTTTCAGCAGAATATCGCAGGCGTTGATTCGGTCCAGAAGGTTTTTTTGCATCAAATCATGCGGCACCCAAACATCAAGCTTTTTTGTACCCAGCCTTCTGCAGATGGTTTCAAATGGTTTGGTAACTAACTCTCATCTCCTGGGCGATGTCACGTGATGCCACATGCCGGTCTAACTCGATAAATTCCATGCTTTGATCGGTATTCGTCCTCACAGGTCTTTTGCCGGCTGGTTTATCCATGATATCGTTTCACCGGCTCTGAATCATCGAAACCATTTCTGTGCGGTTAGAAGTGATAGCGTACCATCTCCCAAAACACCATTAATCTTACGGAACGTTTCTCTAGCAGATTTGTAAAGTTGGTACCGAAGAACCTTTCAGATGAGCTAAAGTCCACCGAATGAACATCGCGCAAATTTGTCTCGAGCAGATTGAAAGTAATCCTACTCTTCTCAATCGAGTTGTTACTGGTGATGAAAATTGGTTCTTTCAATACGACCCCGAAACTAACCAACTAAAACAAAACGACCCCGAAACTAACAAAGCCAACAGTGGCTGTCCCCTGGAGCATCAAGGCTAATGAAGGCGTGAATGAGCAAGACCAAAGTGAAAACCATGTTTATTTGCTTCTTCGATAGCAAAGGGGTGGTTCGCAAGGAGTTTGTGCCACTTGATCAAAACGTAAATCAAGTATTCTGCCGCAATGTACTCGAAAAATTACGAAAAAGGGTCTTCGGAGTGTATCCAGAGATCGTGAAGACTTGCGGACTGCATCACGATAATCATCCCTGTCACAATATGTTCAGTGTATCTCTGTTTTTGGTGTCTAAAGGCATCGCAACGTTACCACAACCGCCCTATTCACGTGATATGTCACCCTGCGACTCTTTCTTACTCCCCCATTTGCAAAAATTCATCAAAGCTCGACATTTGAACTCCGATGCAGACATCCAAGTATCTGTGACGAGGGTACTCGGAGAAGTCCCACAAGAACTGTTTCAGAATTGTGACGAAAACTGGAAAACTGGCTGGAATAAGTATATAGATGCGGGAGGGGACTGTTTTGAAGGTGATCGCAGCGGTGTACTTTAATTTTTAAATATACTCAATTTTTTTTAAACAATTCCATTACTTAATTGTCTGACCTCCTATATAAAGGTTATAAATAAATATTTTTACATACACATTTTTCTACTGATATTGTTAAAACAACTTCACGTGGCGTTCTTGGCGTAACAGTCAATATTAGTTTTGTTTATTTAGTTTATTTATTTATTATTATTTCAAATAAATTAATCAATATTAACCGAATTGAAAGCCGTATAAATAAAAACTCATAAAGTGCTTTGATTGAAACATAAGAATAATATAGGCTTAGAAATCTTAATTGTTTTAAATATCAATAATTAATAATAAATGTTAGAAACAATTTAAATGACAGTTTGAGTTTTTTTGGTTACGAAAAGTTATTTAAGGTATGTGATTTTATCACCAGGTCAACTCTTTTTTGTAAAGGGGCCATATAGGCTAGATGTGAATCACCGGGTTATATTCAGTACTCTGATCTTCCGGAATGCCGTTACAATATATTTATTGATATTCGAATCATATGCCTTCCAAACGAAGCAGTTTCCCACACCTGGGCCCGAGACAGGATGTTAAAGATTCTTTGATAGTAGTTACCATCAATAGCCATCAGTAAATATATAAGAAGTAAAAAAAATACTGGGTGCTGGAATCCTGATTTGTTCTTCGGTAGTTTCAATTAATTTCTAATAATATTATCCAAATGCCAGAGGAACTTTTGAAAATTCAAGTATGGTGTTGCAATTTTTTCTCCATGCATCGACAATTTATAGTATTTTTTCGTGCTATGAAGCTAATATTCTCGTATTCGACATCACTCTCAGTATGCTCAAGAGATGAATTTTTCTTATTTTATGTAATCAGGTTAATTTTTTTTTCAGTTATGATTAATCACTTTTAATTTCTTCTTTATTTTCCTTATGATATATATTCACGATTAGTTTTATTTAGCGAAAAATTATTTATATATAATCATTCATATTGAATTGAAGTAATAATAATATTTAAATTATTATACATAAGATAAAATTGAATAAATTCCTTATATTTTGCTCATATATACAGTATTTTATATAATATTTAGAAATTCTAGATTAAAAATTATTATTTGTACTTAAGGTCTGGCGTGAATTTCCTGATCGTATTGTTGGATTTCCATCTCGAACACATGGTTGGAATAACAATAGTGATTGTTGGAAATATGAAAGCGAATGGATTAACCATATATCTATGGTGCTTACAGGAGCTGCCTTTTATCACAAAGTATGCGTTTTTGCACAACATATTATTTTTAATGTTATTTATGTTTATTTTCTTATCATCATGTAATTTTATAATTCCTACATTTTACTATAACGCCACGAATTAGGCTAATGATTTTACAAATATTCTAACAAATATAATATAACTAGGACCTTTTTCTGTTACGTGTAATAAATTAGTTATTTAGAACCTAGAGACATTTTGAAAATAATCGTTTAATAGTATATTTATTGAAGAGTCAAGAATTTTTACATAGAAAAATAATACATATTCATTTAAAAGAATTTTTCTACGTCAGACCAAACACTTAAATCCAATCAAATAGAAAAAAACGCAATTTGAGTGTTTGAAAAAGAAAAGTGACTTTTAAACAAGCAATTTGAATAATAAATAGTAGTTCGGAAATTTAACAAACATGAGTACATCAAAAGAAATTTTTAATATCATTTAAAAAAGTACGAAATTTGGAATATTTTATTCACATAAGCATATCACTATTAAGCATGTCATTGTCAACGTAATATAATATTAGTTCAATATTGATTTTAAAGGACTGCAGAAATTCATTAGTAGAAATAATTAATAATATGAGAACATAAATTCGATAATGACGTAAATAGTAATATGATATACGATCTAAAAATACGAATGAATTTCTTGAGAGAAAACGCAAATATTATATGCAGACAAACGCGATGTTATAGTAGCGTCAGATAAAAATGAATACATAAATACGATTAAAATGATGTTACAAGATGACATAATATAAAAGCAAATCGGAACTGCTCATATTAATAGGATACAAAACATATCGCAAGAATTATTAACAGAACGGAAGACTAAATATTATAATCAATCACATTATGTTTTGTGATGTCCAACAGCGTTGGTGCCACACGGACGTAACGACGGCGATTTAATGCCGTTGCCTTCCGTTGTTTGCCCCCTAGTTTTTTGGCCACGCTTTAGCGATACGCCAGAGATACGCGGGGCGGATCGCGAGCTTGATCGTTCGCGGCGCATTCGTGTAATTTCGTCGTTCGTGAGGGCCACACTCGAGGCAGCTCCAACACGACCGGTTGAATATCAGAACGGCGACGAGTCTAATATTCTCTAGGAGGTAGTAGGGGCGCGAGCTTCCTCGGCCTACAGTCCACCTCGCTAGATATCCGCGCTAAACATTCGCGGAGACTGCAAAGTCCAGCGGCAATTTTCTTGCCTGCAAAGAATAGCGTCCCCCGACCTAAAGTTGAGCGCGTGCTTCGCGGATTTAAAGGAAGAATGATGGAAAACAAGATTTTTCTCACACTCCTTTTTTTACAATCGATTTACAAAAATTGTGTTAAGGTACGCCCGTTTTATATTGTATTTTTATATTGTTTTTCCCGACGATTTCTGATATGCGGAAAGGACCGGAATATTGATTTGATAATTTCGCGGGTTTCGGACCACTCAGTAAAAACACGTAATCGCCTACTCTAAATTTGACCTCTTTAACGTCAGGATCATACCGTTCTTTCGATTTCTCTTTCGATTTGATAATGTTATCGTAGTCTAATTTTATTCTAATGTTAGTCTAATGTTAGTCTAATGTTAGTCTAATGACTAATTCCTTGACATAACCTTGATAGGTTGGCATCAAATCGGCTTCGCGAAGTGGGTCGTTTGAGAGAAGTCTACCAAAAACTACTTCGAACGGCGTATGCTTGGTAGTTTCTTGCACACATGTATTTAGCATCGCTATTCCACCCATTCGTCCCATTCGAAATCCTTTTCTGTGTTTTGTTTGAGAAACTCTCCTAACGCGTGATGAGACCGTTTTAGGGACCCATTAGACTAAGGGTGGAAAGCAGTTGTTCTAACTTTCTTTATTCTAAATCTCTTTGCTACCCTCGGTATTAAACTACTCAAGAAATTTCTGCCTTGATCGGTAAGTATCTCTTTCGGAGCACCAAAGATACAGATGCATTTCTTTATGAATGCATTGGAAATTGTTGATGCTAAAGCGTTCGGTAGTGGTACGGCTATGCTATACTTTGATAACTGATCTTGCATTGTTAGGATATACTCATTTCCGAGTCTCGTTTTTGGTAATGGGCCCACTATATCGAGCGCTATTTTCTCGAATGTAGTACCCGGTATGTCCGTAATAACCATGAGTTATCTTGTTTTTACTCGTACGAGTTTCTTCAGTTGACAATCTATACATTGCGGAATGCGTCTTTGTACATCTGCCTTTAAGTTATCCCAGTAGTAATCTTGTCTAATACGATTGTACGTCTTAGAGACACCTCTGTGGCTGCCAATCGGTGGGTTATGGTATTCATAGAAAATTTCGTCTCGACGATCAGGTGGGACAAATTTCAACGTACCTTTACAAATTATTATTTTCATATTGGTGTCTTTAAACTCATTTCGGGTGCTAAGGTAGGTTTGCCCTTAGGTTTTCTACCTATCATTTTGGATTTACGCTGCGGGGAGTATGATGATTGATTGTCTAATTCTCTTGTAGACTCACTACTTTTCTGCAAAACACTTGTTACCTTGCTCTTTCGAACGAATGTTGGCTTATTATTTTTCAATTTATACAGCTTAGTACGTTTTTGATTTTTCTGCTTATTCGTTAATTTGCGTGATTTATTCTCAATAACGCCGCTCGGCTTTCCTTCAATTCGAGCTTCTTTAATTAATCGTCCTCGGCGTTTACAGAGTGATCGAGCGTTATTAGTTCCTGTCTGATGCAGATCCGGGGTTTTTCTTTCCCCCTGTTTCAAAATAGAAATGTCAACTGCATCAGTCGGTCTCTTAGTCCCTTGCCTTTGTGAACTGTATTTCTGGTCTTGTTACATAGTTTTACGTCTTTGCGGACGGACATCTTTCGTTAAAATCTTCCTATTTGATTTTTTGGCAATGCCCTCAACTCCCGACGTAGAAAAATTTGCACGACTTCTCTTATCTTTACTTAAACTTGGAAAATCTTTAATTCCTTCTGAAAAATTAGAAATACATGGCATCGTATCTTCGCCATTCTCAGTGATATCAACTCCCGAATTAGAAAAATTAGCACGATTTCTCTCATCTTTACTTATACTTGGAAAATCTTTAACTCCTTCTGAAAAATTAGAAACATTCGGCGTCTTATCCTCGCCATTCTCTCCGCGGACTCTAGATCTGGTAATTCGGTGATTTAGGGCAGTACTTCTAATCCCTTTAAATTTTGCATTCCTCGTACATGTCACCTACGTGACAACGCATCAGCGAGTACAGTCGTCTTTCCTGGGTTGTAAACAACTTATAGTCATATTCTGAAAGCTTAGACCTCCACTTTATCACACGCGTGTTCAAATCAGCTGTTTTGAACCACGCGAACGATTGGTGGTCAGTCACGAGGGTAAACGTACGTCCGAATATATACCGCCTAAAAGTTTGCACGGAATGAAGCATAGCAAGTGCTTCTTTCTTGTATACCTCGTAGCGTAACTCAGGTCTGCGCAGAACTCGCGACGTATAGGCAATCGGTTGATCCCTACCGAGTTTTCCTTGTGATAGGATACGCCCAATCGCATAACCCGACGCGTCCTTCGTGATAATGAAGGGTTGATCCATCAGGGAATCGCAATACAGGCGCTGTGCATAGAGCACTTTTTAGGCATGCAAACGCATTTTCCGCGTTTCCTCCCTAGATAAACGGTTCGTTGCTTTGCAGAAGCTCGGTGAGGGGTTTAGAAATTTTGGCAAAGTCCTTAATAAATCTACGGTTGTATCAGGATAAATTCAAAAATTGTCAAACATTTTTAAAATGCTTAGGACGCGGGAATCGCTCTACCACTTTTAGGTTCTTGGGTCGGGTGCTAACCCGTCTTCGCTAAGAACGTGTCCTAAATATGCTACTTTTCGTTGTAGACTTTTGCACTTTCCGGGTTCGAATTTTCCAGTTTGCTTTACGTAATCTCTCCATTACTTCATTGAACAATTTTTCGTGTTCTTCCAAAGTCTTGGCGTAGATTACTATGTCGTCCATATAGACGAACACGCCCTTGCCAATAAGGCCCTCGAGCGTAAAGTTCATCGCACGCTGATACTCCACGTCTGCGTTCTTCAAACCGAATGACATGCGAACGAATTCAAAATGCCCGTCAGGTGTTGAAAAAGCAGTTTTATGCATGTCTTCCGGACTCATCGGTATTGGATGGAATCCGGAGACGCAATCCATGACAGTGTACTACTTAGCAGCAAGAATTTCGACAATATTGGGTAGCGACTATGCCATTGCTACTGTTTTCTCGTTCAGAGGACGGAAATCTACTACAACTCGCCAACGTGGTTTATTATCAGTTAATTGCTTTTTTGGTACGACTCAAAGCGCTGACGAATAGCTACTTCTAGAGTGTCTGATTACGCCTTTCTGCAGTAACTCATTCACTTGTCGGTTCACCTCGTCTTTCAGAGCATGCGGCAATCTGTATTGACGCGTGCTTACCGGAATATCATCGGTTGTGGGAATCTTATGAGCTACTACATTAGTTGTAGTGAGTTCATCACCCTCGAGATAAAACCGATCCGGATTATTTTTCAACAATTTCACGGCTTGGTGGTATTCTTCTTTTTGCAGCTTATTGATTTCTGTAAGTCCGATTAACTTAGTTAGTCGGTCCGAAAATACAGGTATATCATCATACCGTTCGGATGCCAAAAAAAGGATTTTATAATCTCCTTTACTCCAGTCCAACTCTTGCAGATTGGTATTGTCAAATCGCATTAGAGACTTAAGATTCTCGAACTCCCAATCATGCATTGTATCTCTTTCCGATTCCTTGTTATTATACAATTAGTATTTCTTCGTCGCGTAGAAACTATAATTTTGTTCTTTCATTTTCAGCCGTAATGATTTTATTTCAAAATCAATAATTGTTTTAGCGCTGTACAAAAAGTCAAATCCTAATATCGCATCGTATGGTATGGCGCTGTTATTCGGTATTACTGTTATTGCCGCTTCTACGCCTAATATATTAAGGGGTGCAGCATCGAGTGTAGGCATTATTCATCCGTCAAACCCTTTTAGATAAGTTTCGTGCGTTGTGTCGACAATTTCCAATGATGATATTACTTTTGCTTTAACAACGCTTCACAACCAGTGTCGATTAAAATTAGTGTTCCTTTGTAGTTTAAAATAAAAATTTATTGTGGTTTCTGGCAAAGTTAGTGTTAAGTATTCTTGGGGATTATTCGGAACTGTTTTTACCGCCCAGTGGCAGTTCGTGTTCTCCGATCTTTCATGTATTCCTTCCGAAATCTGCTATGGATCTTTGCTACACTAAGAAGCTTATTCCTAGTATACCATCGTACGGAAGTTTAAAACTCTCTTCTACGATGTGAAATCTTATTAATTCTCCGAACCCTTTTATACAAGCGGTTCCCAGGGATTTAATTACATTATCAGTTATAACTTTTAAATTTACTACGTCAGTTGTGTTTATTTCTATGCCGAAGGATAGGTTCCCTTGCTTTAATATATTGCCGTGTGACCCTGAGTCCACCAAAAGTGAGAGTTTCCTGCTTCCAAACCTTAGATTTATATTGGGCAGGAACTCGCTTTTTATAATGGTTGCAATTCTAAGGTTCCTCCTCCATCCTCGCTATATTGGCTGAGCGCATTGGGGCGAGTGGTGCCGTTCGTTGCGCTCTGGACATAGAGGCACCGTTTGAATTTTCCGCTCGCATGTTTTCATTATACATTCTTTTTCTGCATTCGTTGATGTCATGCCATGTATTTTTGCAATATACACAACTCTTTAAAGTAGGGAAAGATGCCGCCATATGTCCTGGTCGGTTGCACTTTCTACAGACCGGACGGTAAGGAGTATTATTGCGTTGTTGAGCCCCCGTTATGATATTCAAAGGGCACGTCGCCGATCTATGTCCGGGCTCGTTACACCGAAAACATCTTTCGATAGGTTTACAGTTCTTTGCCGTATGGCCAACCAAATTGCAAAGTTGGCAAATCATGCGGTTGCGGTACGTATTTGCTGTATGCCCAGATATATCGCATAGTTGGCATGTCTCAATGAGTGCCTTGTTCGCAATTCTTTCTCTGCAACTAAAAGCACTATGTCCGGATCGTCTACACCGTGTGCATGTTTCAGTCTGCTGCTGGGCAGAGGGTTCCTGGAGTTGACATATATATGCCTTTTTGCGGCCTTCTCTTCCCCGAACTGTGAGTTTGCGACTAAGATCTCTCAATAAACTACGCTCGTCAAGGTCTCTTTCTTCTTGTATTGCTTTATTAACGATAGTATTAAGATCTGTCACCGCTGTTCCGATACTTCTATCGATTTCTTTTCTCAGGTCTTTGCGAAAGCAAGTAATTACTGTAGCTTCAGCTTCGTGGCGCATCGCTTCCGTCACAATTCCTACATGAGCTCTCTCTGCTCCCAGAAGTCGACGGCCCAGGTCCTTTATTCGATTAGCGAATGAAATTACATTTTCGGCATCTCGTTGGAACTCCATTCCTAATTCACCGATCAGTTGTTGTATAGTTCGAAGAGGTGCATATATCGTCTCTAAGTAATCCTTTAGAGCCCTAACGGTAGCAAAAGTTTGCCCACGAATCGCCTGTCTCGCCTCCCCGGTTACACGTGACCGTAATAACTTGACGAAACTTGACTCGCTGGTCGCATCTGTAATCTCTAGGGCTTCGTCGCAGCCTTCGAAAAACTCGCTAAAGGTAATATTGTGCCCATCGAATACGGACACTACCTTAAGTGCGTCTTTCAACGGGACAGTTTGAGTAGGCATTGTTACGTCGGTTTGTTTATTGTCTCATATATGTATATCGAGGTTGTTAGATTCCTCCTTTGTTTGTAACCAGCCGTTTTTAGCGTTTGGACGATTGGTTCTAGGAAAGAAGTTTCCAAAACATCAATCGTTCCTTGTAACGCTTGCGATGGCGTTTTTATTTCTTTACCTCTCGGTATCTCTTTAGTCGGAGAAAAAGGGTCGACGTTGTCGAACTCGTCTGGACAGAATTTATTTTTTCTGCCCGAGTTCCAGTGACACGCTGTTCAGACATGCGTCCTTATTATATAGCTCGTGTCATACAAATTTTCGCATTAAATTCGGTAATATTTGTAGCCTTAGAAACGTCTCATAAAGAATAATTAGTAATCTATTAGTTAAAAATATTTTTTAAAACTAATGCAGTGCTAGTCGACGAGATAAGTTTTTGACAACTGTACCGTTTAATTAACCTTATTATTAATATATTAATATTACGAAAATTCAGTCGTCTTGATTTAATTGCCTGACGGCATCTTCCAATAATTCTATATCTCCTTTGTTTCCGGTTCAGTTCCCTAAAAGCGCGCGGTTATCGCCCAAGTTCTTTCTAACCAAGCTTTAAGTTCTTCGTTCTCCTTTTCTAACCCCTCTGTCCTCTCTTGCGCACTTGTTAGCTTTCGTAGTAAGAAATTCGTATTTCCGTGCGTCTCCGCACAGGCCTCTTTTAATTCCTCAATGTATGTGCGATTATTTCGTGACAGTGTTCCGAACGTGCAAAGAGCCCTATGGTGAGAACTTACTCGCTCTTCTATCGTGTGAAGTCTGTCTTCGTTAGGTAAGGGATAATCCCTATTCAATCCTACCATTTAGACCGGAGAGTTTCCCGATTGGGAAAAGGAGAAAAGAATTTATCAATAAAGATTGAAAATTAGTTATTAAAAAAAAAAAAAAAAAAACAGAAAATCGAAATTAAAAAAAGTCTTAATGAAAAAAAAAATGAATTACTAAATGAATTCTGAACAAAAAAAAATTTGTAAATATAAATTGAAAATTGGTTATTGAAAGAATAATAAAAAAAAAACAGAAATTATAAAACTATTTAGGAAGTCTTAATTAAAAAAAGGGAATAATTAAATTATTAAATTAATTATTAAAGTTAATAAAAAAGGTTTATAACTAAGAATTGAATTTATTAAATAAATAGTTATTGAAATTATAATATTTAAGAAGTTTTAATAAAAAAAATTAGTTAATAATAAAACTTGAAAAAAAAAATAGTTATAAAGAAAATAATAAAAAAAAAAAAATTAAATTTTATTTAAAAGTCTTAATTATTAAAAATTATTTTAAATTATTAAAAATTTAAAATTATCTATAAGTTAACAATTATCTATAAGAAAAAAAATAGAAGCAAAAAGGAAGAGGTTTTATTGAAATTTAAACAATAAAAAAATATAGAAATTATCGGTAAAATATAAATAATAAAAATTTAATAAATAAGAAATAAAATAATAATAAAAAAATAATGGAATTGCTAAAAATAAGGAATGGAGGGTAGGAGGAAAAGTAATCCCAACCCGGAGTTATTATTATTATATTTTAAAACAATTGAATTGTATTTTTGTCGACTGCCCATATACAAATTAATAAATATTTTTTTTATCGGTCTTACAGTCCAATCAATTCAATCTAAAAATAAAATAAAAATAAAAACAAAATAAAAATAAATAAAAAAAATAAAATAAAAATAAAAAATAAAAATTAAATTAAAAATTAAATTAAAATTATAATGACAGTCAGACTGTCCATGTTTACATTCACCCCCGTAGACTAATCTGAAAATAAAATATTAGCTGAAAAAGTTCTTTGTTAGTAAAGTACAGTCTGACTGTCCCCAACACACTTACCTAATTGAAGACTTGTCAAACTTTTCGAGCTTGCTACGGCTCCTCATCAGGGACAGTCAGACTGCACTTTACTAACAAAGAATTTTTCCAGCTAATATTTTATTTTCAGATTAGTCTACGGGGGTAAATGTAAACAAGGACAGTCTGACTGTCATTATAATTTTAATTTAATTTTTAATTTAATTTTTAATTTTATTTTTATTTTATTTTTTTATTTATTTTTATTTTTATTTTGATTTTATTTTTAGATTGAATTGATTAGACTGTAAGACCGATAAAAAATATTTATTAATTAATTATTATATTTTTTTTATTTTATCAATTACACATACACATATACATATATGTGTATATATATATATATATATAAATATATATATATATATATATAGTTAGTAGTTAGTTCTCTCTCTATACTAATATATATCCCCGGTACGGGGGCCTCCCGGCGTAGCGAAAAGATGGTGGGCCTACTTCTCTAGGCAGGGCGGAGGAGGGGCGGGCCTTGCTAGGCGCGACTAGTTGAGGGCGTCGAGCTGGTCACTGTCCTCTGGTAAGCGCCGGAGGGCTGAATCACTCGGCGCGGTGGTGAGGGGGCGGACCTTCGCTCTTTCTCTATCGCTATATGGGCCAGTCACCTGGGCGGGCGGGGGAGTATGGCGGTACCTTTATTCTTCGGTCTCGCTATTCGGACCGAAGAGTAGTAGCTTCCGCCGGGCGATTTTCTCCCGCCTCTCTTCGTTTATGACAGCGGGCGGAGACTTATCAACGTAGTAATTATCAACGTAGTAGTATAATTTAGATAATAGTACTAGGTCTAGATTAAAAACACATATCTTGCAATATCATATTAGAAAAACAATAATAATAATTATAGTAATTAATTATAACTATACTATTTAATATAGTAAAACAATTGGAATCTTAAATACTCTGAAAAAATTATAAATACGTAAGTAATAATAATAATAATAATAATAATAATAACTATAATAATACTTGATTATAAATATATACTCTTGAGTATATAGTAGAACAACAAAATATTAAATAATCAGTAGTAATTATAGATTATAAATATATATTTTACATTACAATGGTAAAACTAATAATAATAGTCAGTAATGATAATATCAATTTTAAAAATAATAATAAATGTAGTAATAATAGTAGTAATAAACTACTTGTAGATCATATTTGATTAATCATATGTTTTCATATTTTCTTCTGGAATATTCTTCAAAATAATATTTTTTTCGGCTCTGAGTTTTCATCATATATTTTAAAACTCTCTGTTAAGTTGCATTCGTCAAAACCGTTGGTAATATTCTCGGATTTCATACTTTGTATGCAAAGGGGGCCATAAATGACGCACAAGCGCGCATTTCACTTTCTTCCGACTTTCCCACGGGAAGATAGCTTCGGTGGGGGGAGGTAGTCAGTCAATGGTGGGGCATTTCAGTCCGAGTCGTAATTTCGGCGCAACCAGTGCGAGCTACTGACGGACCTGCGGCCTGGCTATACGGTTCGGGCCGCATCTGGTCGGACTTTTGTTGGGGGAGAGAGGCGCGAGCTACGCAGTTAGTCACCCTTATACATTGGCGAATGCCCTTGTATACCATTTATACGTCTCCAAAATTTTCCAGGGATTATACTGGAATTTTCTGGAGACTGTATATTCAACGTATATATTGTTTTTTTCGGCGTACAAACAGCGTTGCCATACCTCTTGCACTTTCTTCGCTCCCTCTCCTTATTAATATCGTATCGCCTTATCGTCTTTCCCGATTCCGTTACTTACTTCCCCCCGTTTTAAAAATCGTCGGGAAGTATACGTAATAACGCGCCGTACGATTTGACCTGCCTCAAAAATACATGTATGGTTGCTGGACGCAACAGGGTTTTCTAAGAGGTATTATTAAGTTGCCGTCTAGATGGAAAGAGATTATCTGACAAAAGACCGCATATTTTAAGTAAATCTGACCACTGTAATACTTTTTATAAAGCATTGAATGAAGAGCAAAAAAGCGGAAGGGAGATATTTGACAACCTATAATAATATTTTAATTTAAATAAAAATATTTCAGAAATTATTATATATTTTTAAGAATAATTATTATGTAACTCTTATTTGCAAAATAAATATTAAATTTTAACTATATTCCTTATATATTGATGTAACGCATAAAAATTTTGATCATACCTCTTGGAAAATGAATTGTACATCCAGTCTGTTTCCTTTTTCTTCCTATCTTTCTTGTCTTTGCTGACGACAGCTCTACGTTGATGTATTCACCTCACCTTCCTTCGTTGTTCTTGCGGTAGTTTTCAGTCATTCCGAACTCTCGCACTCCTGTGCTATCTCCTATTACTTCTACTGATGTTATGGTAGTTTTACATCTTTCCGGACGCGCGCATTCCTTTGCGTGCTCTACTTCTCCTTCTGTTGTTTCCGTAGATTTACGTGGTTGTGGACAATTGAGTTCTTGTACTTTTTCTTCTGCTTCCGTAGTTTTATGTCGTTGCGAATGATCCTCTGGTGGTGTTATGGTAGTGTTACATTTTCCCGAACTCTTCATTTACTTCTAAGTTGAAGGGGCGGTAGGGGGTGGATGGTTGGATTAACTAAGTTAATTAACCTTAACTAAGTCATCGGGGAAAGGGCTACTCGTATCTATTAACATGAATAAGAACGATTTCTCGTTAACCGGTTTTAACGGTTTTGTTTCTCCGATATTTAGTTCCGGGGTCGAGTTCGGACTGAACTCGATAAGTCTTCTGGGTCGTTTATGCTCTCTATGTTGTTCAGGGTTCGGGCTACTGGCCCTGATCGAGGGCTTAACTTGGATAGTAGAGAACGCGTCGATGCTCTTGCATCTTTTGTCCAATCGTTTGCGGGGCTAACGGTGTCACCGCGTTTTCGAATACTTAGCCCGTTAGGTTGGGGGTATGTACGTCCCTTGGTTGACGCGGTTGTTCGGTCATTGTGAACCGACATAGCTCTCTGCTTCGTCCGATGCTTCGGATCATAGGATCTGCTAGCGGTATCCGTGGAAAAAGGAGATGGTTCATTAATATTTCTTTATATCCGAAACGTGTACTCTGGTTTTCTTCCTGTGCTGCGGGTCTTCTAGCTCGAATATGACAGGGGACAGGGGATGACAGGACATGATGCAAGGAACTACGGCGCTAGTTTGGCTGCGAATTTATCCGGCCTTGATGACAGTACATGCTTTCGTCTACAGACCATCTCGTTTTCCTCGAACGACGTCTCTTTTCTGTTTCAATTACATTACTGCGCCTGTTTTCTGCTGGCTGCACATGGGTTCTTGTTAACTAACTCATGAATAAATGGAGTCTTTTCATACGTATGAGCCAGTCGGCAGGTATTAGCGTTAATTCATTTCGCGAATGTATCTGTATGAGGGCATTTTTCTGGGGTTTCCGCCGAAATTAAGGAAGACTGGCGAGGTCTGAGTACTCGCATGCACAGACATGTTCATGGCCAAATCCAGTTCAGGCACGTGTATGTCCCAATCTTTATAATCCACTTTTACGGAGATTAAGATTATACACTTGAACGTGCGGTTCACCCGCTTTGCGGGGTTCGGCTGTGCATGGTATAGCGCTGTCACCTGTTGTATTATCCCAAGCTCGCTGAATCGCTGCTTGCCTAGCTTATTGGCGATCTCGGCGCCATTGTCGGAAATTAAAAATTTGCGTCAACCCCAATTAAATACGGCCAGCTCTTCTAGCGCTTTAATTATCGCCTGTCTCATTGCCTTAGGCAGTGGTCGAAATTCCACATACTTGGTAAAAGGGTCTTCATAGATTAGGAGATATCTGTGCTGGCCTTTACTGTCAGGAAAGCGACCCATTATGTCATTGGCCATACTTTTCTATAACCCTTCCACATTTCTTTGTGGCATTAGGCCGATTGGTGTCTTCTGGGAAACTTAATACAACTGACACTCTCGGCAGTGTTTGATGTAACTATAGACATCTCGTTTCATTCCTGGCCAGTAATAGCTTCGACAGACCTTGTATAAGGTGTTTTCAACACCAAAATATCCGGATGTTGGCGTGTTGTTACATTCAATCATTATCCGCTGGTGGTCTTTACTAGAGTTGATGATCTTTCAATTGCCTTCCTCGGTACCTAGTAAGTTAGAGTAGACGTTCGGGCAATGTTTTAAGAAGGTGTTGTCTTTCATGCGCCAGTCCGGATGTTTTTCTGGGCAGTCTTTGACTTCTTTTAGTTTTTCTCATACTAACTGTCTCGCTCTATAGCGGTGATGGTAGCTTTTGGCGATTTTTCTGTGGCAGGAGGACGTGCGAGCGCGTCTGGCACTTTGTGCAATGCGCCTTTTCTATGAATTATCTTCATATTATAGGGCTGCAGCGCTGTGGCCCATCTGGCTAATCTTCTTGTAGGATTCTTCAGCGTGTGCAGCTATTTTCGACTGCTGTGATCTGTGATAACTGTGAATAATTCTCCCAACAACAGGTAGCCTCTGAATTTCTCTACGGCTCAGAGTACGGTGAGACACTCTTTTTCTGTTAATATGTAATTCACCTCCACCTCAGTCAATGCTTTGCTAGCATAAGCGTTAGGGTGCTCTTCATTTTTCGTGTCTTGACTAAGCACGGCACTGAGGGTGTAGCTGCTGGCATCTGTCTGTAGAATATATGGTCTACTCTGTATGGGGCGCGCTAATACGGGGGCTTGTGTTAGGAAAATGCGCAGTTGGTTAAGTGTGTTCTCCTGGGGTATGTTCTATTGCCATCTCACGTTTTTGCGTAATAATTTCCTTAGTGGTGCCTTTACGTCCGCTAGTGATTTTAAAAAGTGGGCGTACCACCCTACCATGCTGAGAAAAGTTCTCAGATATTTAAGATTCGTGGAGGCTGGGTATTCCGTGACGGGTTTTAGCTTGTCGGGGTTCGTACGCAGTCCGTCCTTGTCTATTATATAACCTAGGTAATGTACCTCCAGGCAACAAAACTGAGGTTTTTCTCTGTTAATTTGAAGCTCAATGATTAAGGCGGGCCACTACCGCTTCTAGTTGCTGAGTATGTTCCTCGAACGTATTTGTGGCGATAATAATATTATCCATGTAAACAAACACGCATAGTTGACACTGCGGTTCGAATACGACATCCATGCTCCCTGAAATCAGACTGGAGTGATGGTCAGCTCATATGGAATACGGGTGTATTGAAACAGCCCTTTCTGCGGGACTGCAAAGTCAGTTATTTCTTTACTAGCCTCATCTAAAGGAATCTGGTGATATGCTTAACTCAAGTCTATCTTAGAAAGATAACGAGCATCACGAAGATTATTCAGTAGGACGTCATTGTGAGGAAGTGGATATGCATTCTTCTTTCTCACCTGGTTAACTGCCCTGTAATATATACAGAACCTGATCTTGCCGTCCATTTTTCCCTTAGGCGTTTCTCGAGTTTTTTCTATTCGGTTCACAACGTTTACGGTCGACTGTCGTAACGCTCTCTTCGCCATAGTTATAGCAGAAGATGCGTTTCCTTTCTGAGCAGCGATCCACCCAATGGCCTGATCTACTGCAATTCCAGCACGGTCGGTTATCTTGGTCGGTTATCTTGGTGTATCAGTTCGCGATCGTGGTGACTCACGACGCGTCCTATCATGATCCGTGTACAGGCCGTTGCGCTCTCTGCGCGGAGATCGGGGGTAATGTCTGTGTTCGTTGCTCTCGGGCTGGACGGTAGTTACGAGAGCGGCTGGTGGCTGTATGGGTCATATTTCGTGGGGAAGGGCTCCTAGGCCTGTATCGAGATACACTTGTTCGCTCGATTCACTAACAGTGCTCGCATACCTATTAGGTATGATCCTATCGTCTTATTAGGATCTTGTGTCCTCTCTTTGAGCTTTTCTAATCTCTACGTGTAGTCGATAGTCCTGAATTGTTGTTTGAGTGTTGTTTTTTAGGTGCTCTAAAGTCTGCCACCTTTTGTAGATTGGCCTTGTCCACGTACGAGCAGATCCGCATAGAATACCGAGTATCAACGGTAATATATCTGCCGCCTGTCTAGACTTTTGCAAGTCTCTTCTGACCTTCCTATAAATTCTTCTACGTCTTCTTGAGGCGTTTCAGAATATTTCACGTTCCCTTATCTTAGCAGCTCGCCAACTCGTGTCTCTTTGAGGTATGCACTATTATACGGCCTGTTCTAGTGCCAGATTTATGAATTCGAAACTGTATTTGGCGTATGTAGCGGTAGTGGTGCTGGATATTCTGGTTGTCTGCTATTGTCTTGAATTAGAACAGTGGGTGGTCCTTGTTGTAAATGCTGCATGTTCGCAGTATATTGCTGTAATCATACATTATGGGGATCGTTCCATGATCCTGGTAGATTATACCAAGGATTTGCCATTTTGACTGGCATTTTCTACGCGCCGTGCAAATTTGTACTATGAACCGGGGGCAATGGCCATCAGCCCATATTATACCCTCCAAATGGCGTATGGATGGGAAAATCCCATGGCGGTGTTGTTGTGATTGTCTTTGTTTGGGAGCTCCGCTGAGTGGCGGTATTTTCCGCATTTACAGTTTAATTAACAGCTGTTACATTCTCTGTCACACGTAGTTCTGTGGAGTTAAAAACCTCCAACATTTCCGAAATATCAGAATGAACCTTGTCGTTCACCTGATGCCACTCTGCAGCGTCCTTTCTAAAGACTCGGCGTAGTTTAGATCTGTTCCGAAGAGCTTCGATGCTATCTTTGGTTTTTGTTTTGTTGTTTGAATTTACTAGTTTCATTTTACGTTCTTAAAACTTTTCTTATTAATTATTAATTTATACTATTCTTAATTGTAAATAGTTGTTATTGTTACTTTATGTTTTCAGGATATCTACCCTGTTATTTCGTAACTGGACAGAGACGATCCAGGGATCCACGTGTGACATAAAAATACGCTCAAAGTATTTTTACAAAAATTGGTAATTATTGATAAATAATTTGATTTCCATCATTGTTGTAGTTCACACAAGTCTAAAAAACTTTATTGGGCCTGGAAATTCCTATTGATTACCACACTTTTTCTGTTTCTAATTTTTAGCTATATGCACCATTGGTGGAATATAGATTATACGTATATGCCTATGCTTCTTACAGCAGACAACTGTAACCCTTCTGTTTGTATTATCCTCATTGGTATACACGAACTTTCACTCATTAGTATGAACAATACCTTACCAGATCAATACGAGGGTGGATTCCCAAACATCGCTTGCATTACGCTTATACAACGCGAAATTGACGGTAGAAATGTTCCAACGAATCAATTTTTGATCGATTGTTGGCAAACGCGGCACACATCTTGCACAGAACTTTCCTTGTATATATGTTGGTGCAAAATATTTTGTACACGTTCATATAACATCTTACACGTCTCAGCTATCTCACGCACTTTTAATCTGCGGATTTTTAGCACTATTTGATAGATTTGTTCGATCATATCTGGGGTTGCTCTCAATGGGGCGTCCTGAGCGAGGCTCATCAGAGGTGCTCACACGACCTTTTCGAATCATCCCTCACCGGTCTTTTGGTTCAAACTGGTTCAAATTCCCCCTTTAGTCAAAAAGATAAAGTATATACAGGAAAGACTCCTATCCTGATTTCATTCCGTTAGCTGTGCCTAGCTGAACAACAGCAGCTAAAAAAACTGCTGAACCGATTGTTCTGAAATTTGACATATAAATTCTATATTATCTTGGGAAGGACATAGGTTATGTTTTTTATTGAAAATCATTTTACTTTCATCAATAAATTAAGTTAATGGTTGTAACAATCAATTTGACCAGCGGCCAGTAGCTGGCGTCTTGAATCACGAACATCAACTCAAACTAGTCCGTTTAAAGTATTAATACCAGGCCAGCTCAAACGAATGTTCGTATTCTATCATTTGAACACGCACACTCGCAGTAAGAGTCGTCCCGGGATAACTAGACATTGTATTCTACCTTCCCAACCCAAATCTCTTTATAACGGTCGTCCCGAGACATTTCCTATAGTCCGAACATGATGCTCTCTGTAAACGTCGTCTCGAGACACTTGGACATCTTTTTCTACCCCTCGAACTCGAAATTACAATTTTTTCCATTGAAGCTGTATTTAATATGCAGATATATATATATATATATATATATATATATATATATATATATATATATATATATATATATAGTATAAAATGGTCGGCAAAATATCAACTTTTTAAAGTGGGCGCTACATTGAAGCAGCTTTTTACACAAAAGCAACGATAGGTAAATTACGGTCAATTAATTATAGAAATATAGATTTGTATATATAAGAGTACTTTTTACTTAGATATTATTGAACTGTTTATGAAATCTTTTAAATTATTATCTCGGGCGAAGCCGAGACGGGGGATGCTAGTGTATATATATATATATATATATATTGTGACGAGCGTCACAAGGCGCCCGCGCCGACTTATCCAGGAAAAAAACGACGCGCGCGCCATCCCGTGGACAAGAAAACCTTAAGGCGCTCTCGCGCGCCGTCGCGCCTTGTGCTCGGCATTCTGCCTTACCTCCCCGAGCCACGAGCCGCGCATAACCGTCGGCTAGTGGAACGGCGAGTAGCCATAACCTACAGCACGACCAAAAGAGTGAGATATACTCACAAAACAAGTAAGAGATAATAAATAAAAGGGACAAAGTGAGGTAAATGATAAATAATAAAGAAGAGATTTAGATGATGATAAATAAAATAATACAACTATGTTAGTAGTGATGATGATGAATAGTGATAGGAAAGATGAAAAAAAGTGAATAATAAGAATAAATTATAAAAATGATTAACAAGAAGAAAGAATACAGTTAGAAAATAATAGACATAGGAAATTATAAGAATAAATAATAAGAATAAAGAAGAAGTTAATAATAGACATAAGATAAATAACAAGAATAAATTATAAGAATGATTAACAAGAATAAAGAAGAAATTAATAATAGACATAAACATAATGAGAATAAATAATGAGAATAATTACAGATTAACAAGAAGAAAGAAGATAATTAGAAAATAATAGACATAAGATAAATAATAAGAATAAAGAAGAAGTTAATAATAGACATAACATTTAATAAGAATAGATAGTAAGAATAATTACAGATAATAAGAATAAAGAAGAGGTTAAGAATCAAAGACATAAAATATGTAAGGAGAATAAATAATGAGAATGATTAAAGGTAATAAGAAAGAGAAATTAGTTAGAAATAATCGACATAAAGAGATAATAAGAATAAATGATAGAAGATGATTATAAATAATAAGAATAAATTTAAGAATAAGAATATGGAGGATAATAGTATATAGAATGATATAGATAACAAGAGTTAACAGAAATAAATTATGATAATAAATATACGGCTATTATAGAGCAAATAATAAGATAGTTAATGATAGATTATAGATATAGATGATAGTACATACAATTACATAGATAATAAGAACTAATAGACGATTATAAATAATAGAAATAAAGTAGCTAATAAGGATAAATAACCGAAGATAATTAAGGACAATAGATATAATATAGACAATAAGTAATAATGGTATGCATAGAATACTAGAGTAAGTTAAGTGGAGTGATACGAGTGAGACTTATGTAAATGGAGTGATGCGTGTGAGATTTAGGTAAATGTAGTGATGCGAATGAGAATGGATGTGAGTGCGGCTACTAGGCTAGCAGATCTAATCAGATCCTCGTAGGTTAGTATGAAGCGTTTAAATAATATTAAGTTGTTATTATGGCTATGATGTATTTTGTTATGCATATTAAATTAATGATTATCGAGTGCTTGATTACAAGCCCAGTTTTTTTATTCTTCGATGGATTAACAAATCAAAGTGTTTAGTTATCATATATTAACATACAAACTAATCAAACTCAATAAATAAATTTTCTTTGTCACAATCATATCGAAGTTAGTCCATCAGTCGAATTACCTTTATTTTATCATAAGTCAACATTACAATTAACAGTCATTATTGGCAGAAATTATTGTTAATATTATGCCGAACGCTTATTAGTATTGTACGCGCAAGGGCCGTGTTCGGCGCATCACGACCGCGATCGGCCGTCGTCGGCCGCCGCCGAATCCCCCCCACCTTATCCCATCCTTCTTCCCTGTGAGCAGTGAGACGAGCGGGACTCCGCTGTCAGCCAGGGAACGAGTCGGTCGTCGAAGAGGGAGATAGAGAGAGGACGAGAGGTGGTAACAGTTGTAGAGGCCAGAGAGAGAAGTATTACAAGAGAAGGGCAGCGGAGGAGATTGGAAAAAGGAGTGGAGAAGTGAGTATGGGAGCGTTGTCGAAAAGAAGGAGAGGCAAGCAGGCCGATTTGGGAGGTCGAAGGCAGTGCGGACATCGAGAGTGCGGTGGAGTGAGATGGGGAGAGAGAGAGAAAGGAGAGAGAGAGAGAGAGAGGACGACAGCAGGAGGGCCCAAGAAGACAGCAGAGTGAGGAGCGGAATCGAGAGCAGAGCAGAGTTGCGAGGAGCGAAGGAGACGTAGAAGGGGGCCACGTGACTGCCGAAGATCTTCGCACGTGAGTACTCCCCGCGGCAACAGCGAGCCGACCGTCAGCGGGGTGCCGCGCGTTTTTCTTCTCCCTTTCCTCTTGTCTCATTATCCTTGTCCCTTCCCCGTAATCCTCTCCAAATTCGGCGAGTGCGTCGGGACGCGGGTCCCGGTCGGGATGGGCCGAGCGGGTTTTTTCTTCCTTTTCTTTTTATTTCTTTGTTGTAAATCGAGTAATTAAGGTTGAGTGAATAAAGAATTTTGTACGGAGGCTTATAATTGATATGTGTGTAATTTCTTCCCGAAATCTCCCGTTTTCTTAATTTAGACTAGCGGAACTCCGAGGATTAAGGTAAGAGTATGGAGCATAAAAATTTAAATTATTTTTTTGTGTGTGCGCGACATCACCGGAATTGAAATAAAATTCAACTTTCGGAGAGCGGATCGTCGCATCACAATATATATATATATATATATATATATATATATATATACATTTTACAATATATTAAGTGAAATATTTCGAACTATGTCTAAGTACGCTATAATAACTACATCATATAGGCCGGAGCATACTACGGTACGACGATAACGGGGACGTAATCGTTCTATTTTGATCATAATTTTTTTGTTTATTTTAATGAAAATTTTCGAAAAAGCGGAGACCAACAATCACGAGAGAGAGAGAAAAATTTTCATTTCATTCACGTACTTTATCTTATTACGTGCACTGACGCTTCTGCTGTCAGCAGTGGTGTTACTGCGCGATCTCGTGCGCAGCTCTGCAACATGGTCGCATCTCGTGCTTCTGTGCCACATGCACGTGCATTTCGCGATTTCGGCTTTTTTTCACCAAGAACTTTTAGGTTTTCGACCGGGACGCGTAAATACGTACGGAAAAACTATGCGGGACGTTACTTTCCTGTTCTCACGTTTTGCGCGTGCACTATTCGTACGTGTCTATTCGCTGCGCGGTCGCGCGGGGGGGGGGGGCGGTAGGTTGCCATGCGTAACTCGGATTCACCGAGATAACACTAGTTATGCTCGAGCATCTCACTGCATGGACATCATTTGTAACGTATATTTTAGTATACCTCACTACTTACATATGTGTGCATTGTTCTGGTAGAATGCCGACGGCGCTATAGCTGAAACGGGAGTAAACGAGCAGAAGAAGGCTGTAACGAACATAACTCCGATTCATATATAGACAATGCTTTATTATTTATGAATACTAATTTCACATATGTTATACTATTCTTGTAGCACGGCGACGGCGTACTACTAGGGAGCGGATTCCGGGTATAAGGGGGTATCTACGGCAGGGAGTGGAAGGGAGGACGCGACGCGTACGATCTGCACGGTGATCACACAGCCATGGCGAGTATTCTCGCGGGGACGCACACTTTTATATAGAAAGACAGACAGAGGCTACTTGCCGTGCTACTAACGACTACGCTGTAGCTGCTTCTCATACGAGACGTCTTGTCGATCACTTTTCGCTTTCTTTCTCTCATCCTTCTTTTCCTTTCCCTCTATCTCTCTCTGGCTCCTATGGCTTCCTTCCTTCTTTTCTTTTTCTTCTTCTTCGCATTCTGTATGCACGACCGTAAAGGGCTACTCGTATAGATCCGAGATTTTGCTGGGAAGTCGGCGGTAATGTAACCGGGAAGCAGGTGGATGCGAAGCTTGTGCTTCGTGTATTTTCGCTCTCGCGCGCGTTTTTAATTCATACTACGCATTCGGATACAAAATTGACAGTGAAAGGCATCATCATCGAGCTATTACATTATTGGTTCTAAAAGTAAGTTTTCAACGTTTATCAAAAGATGGGGTCAGCAGTGGATTCCGGGCAGAAAGGTCAGACCTTATGTGCTTATCGTTTGCTTTCAGAAAATAATGGAGCGGCATGTATTCATGAATGAACGTGCCGCGAGTGATTCAAATGGTTCAAAAGTGGTGATTTTGAAGCCAGGAGACTGATTTTGCATGTCCGATGTTTTGCTGCAGCGGTATAAAAATATATCATTAAGAAAAATATAAACTTAATCGTTTGAAATGAGAAACCCAGAAAAAATTGCCAGAATATCAAACCAGGCATGAGTCCGACATTTTTCATCACAATAACGTTCGGCCACATTTTGTCTGACCCGCCTTACAGTCCACACTCGGCATCATCTAATTACCGCTTGTTTCTATCAATGCAATCGGGAATACGCGTTGATTAAATTGGGGGAATCGAAAAGTGGCTCGATGCTTTAGAAATTTGTTTGAAAGATCTGAAAGAAATTTTTTTTGTTTGGAATTGATAAATTATCAGAAAGATGGGAAAATAGCTTCCGATGGATTATACTTTGAATAAAGAATATGTAACCATGTGTTCACACTGAAACCTCACATTTGGAAACATGTGAGGTTTCATTATGCTAGAAACTTAGTTGTACAGCCAATATCACATAAAGATTTTAAACATAGCAATTGATAGATCTTAATTCAATTTATAAATAAAATAATTGTTTAAGGATTGTATGAAATTTATAATAGTGAAAATAGAAAACATTTAAAAGTTTCATAAGGATACTTTTATTATTTTATCATGTTAGAGGTTTATTATTCATAGATCCATAATCTAAATTGTCTATTTCGTTATTACATAAAAAATGAGAATTTATTATTATTATATATTGAATGTATTACTACGTGTATATGATTTTTTTTAAATTATTGTATTACGTTGTAAACATTGAACTAATAGTATCAATAACAAATAGTTCCTATTAATTAATACAATGTTTCCTCAGTATTGGAACTATGCGTATACAGTCACTTTACCTAACGATGTAAAGACTTGGGTAGACAATCATATGAATTGTGAAGATATTGCAATGAATTTTCTAGTAAGCAATGTAACAAAAAAGTCACCTATCAAAGTAAGTAATTAAGATGAATCATTTAATTCTTCTTATATTCTTCTTTACATTATTATCAATTTTATTATTATAAAACTAATAGTATTTATTCCTTTCTTTTCAAATAAAATACATCTTTTATTATACGAGTACTATAAACGTTTTACAATTATATATTTTTCAATTTAAGAGATTTCCAAGATAAACCTACGTTGCTTATATTGCCTACTTATTGTGTCACAAATATTTATTTAATTCAACTAGTATAAAAAGTAGTCCAGCTCCTTTTACTTAGGCGTCAGTTCACACTTACCCAAGGTATTGCGAGAGTTAAGTCACAATAATCTAGAAACCATTGAATTTATCCCGAAAAATATAATGTATGTATATATGTTTTAAGAAAAGAAAATATGATTCATATAAATGAAAATCCTGTATGTAAAGTTAAATTATTTCACTTTATGCTTAAAGAACTCGACAAAGAATGTCTCATTATTTATGTCGGTCATATTTATATTTACTATTGTTATTCATATAACTTCTACTTGCCAAAGTTCAATGACGTTCTCGTTATTGACAGGTGTTATCGACAATGTTGTTTTTCTTTATTTATTTCACGTTTATATGCTGACTATATCAAAGGACTAAATTAATAAATATTTCTATTGGTGTTACAATACAATTAAATAAATTAAAATTAATACATAATAATATCAATATATATTTATATCAATACTAATATATATCTATATATAATTAATTGCAAATTATAATGACAGTCAGACTGTCCTTTTTTCAAATCCACTCCGTCGACTAGTCTAAAGTAAAAATATATTAGCTGAAAAAAAATTCTTTATTAGTAAAGTGCAATCTGACTCTCTCCACTAGCTTTACCCATTTGAAGATAGGCTGAGGTTGTCCAATGTTTGTCCAATGTCGCTACGGTTCCTCATCAGGAACTAAACTAAACCTTATATTTATATTTTAATTTATATATACTCCTATTCCGACTCAACTAAAAATTCAGTAATTTGAATATACAGTCTCTCCTCTACACAAAATGTTCAAAACCAATCAGTTTAATAAGGAATGATAAACACTGTCCAATGTACCAGACTCTAACATTAAATTCACATTATTTCGATTCCTGGAAATGTGAATACTTTCAAGACTCTCCCGTGTATACTTATTATTAATACCATGTTCCAAAATATTCACATTCACAAAATCAAAAGAATGTAAAAACTTAATAATGGTCTTTTAAACCATAAGTAATATGTGAGCTACGTAAACTATATTTATGCTCATAAATTCTCTTTTTTAAATATGTACCTGTTTGTCCAATATAGTATTTATCACAATCCATGCAATTAATCTTGTAAACAAGTCCTGATTTTAAGCATAAATCATCCTTATCTTTGCAATTATTAAAGAATCTACGCAAATTTTTGCTATTTTTAAAGAAAATTTGAATGTTATATTTCCGAAAATTTCTTTTTATTCTTTCAGACAATCCTCGAACATATGACAAGACAATAATTTTGCCTCCGTTAACATCGATTCCTGCACTATGTCTATTTTCGGTATTATAAATGTCAAACAATCTCTCAGCAATAAATCTATTCATAAATTGAATTTGATAACCATTATTAATAAAAGTTTCTCTTACTATCTGTAAATTATTTTGTCTAAAATCTTTATGTGACAATTTAATTGCTCTGTCAATGACACCCTTTAATGCTCCAATTTTGTTTCTGAATTGATGGTCTGAATTAAAATCTAAAAACCTACCTGGCTAGGTAGGTTTTCTATACCAATTAAACTTCACTTTATTATTTTATACCTAATAATTTTGATGTCCAAAAAGCTGAAATGACTATTGACTTCAATCTCCTTTGTAAATTTAATTTTATCTCCTTTCTGTCACATACAGAATTAAAAACATCCATTCAATCTTCAATCTTCTCATTGAATCTTCAGTTAGATAAAGGTGGTGGGTACAGTCAGATTGCACTTCACTAATAAAGAATTTTTTCAGCTAATATATTTATATTTCAGACTAGTTTACGGGGGTCATTTTAGAAAAGGACAATCGACTGTCATTGTAATTATTAAATAGGATAAGAAATTAATAGACATACAGAGCAAGACGACTCGCTGTTTCTTTATCGTAGGAAACGTACTATGTACAAGTGCCACTGCGACATCATTTACGACAATGAGTGTACGTTCGATATTCGTATGTACAGACGTTCCGAGAAACATATCGCGCCATAAGGCGGGTGCTTGTATTGGTTTTCTGGTTGTTGGAGTCCCTGCAAGATCAACGAGCAGAAGGAATTCGCAAGTTCGTAATTTGTATTTGGGATAAATAGGACATGCCTGCATGTTGGATTGGACTGCGTTTAGTGCAAGAGGCCGTATTACACACGTGGTGCCGAGTATGTAACATGCAGTGCCTACCTTTCGATCTATCTACACGGCCCCCATGGGCGAGGGATCGAGACACACTCAATCGACGTGTTGCTGTTGCAACTACGGAAATGACTCTCCGTGGGAGCGAGGCCCTTCTACCGCCTACTGGACAGCGGTCACAACACTCCCTTTCGGTCGAAACCTACTAAGTAGCAATGGCACAACCGCCGTCGTTCGACAACCCTTGTTCGCGTAAACTTGGGTTTTCAACCAATGCCACTGCGAGTCTGACATCAATCGATCGGGGCTGGAACAAAGTCCGAGGGGCCCCCCGATCCCCGTAGTACCTGTTATAATCCAGGTGGGAGTGTCGAGGCGAAACCGCCTCTTCCCGGTTCAGATTGCTCCTAGGCTGTGTGTACCTATTGACTAGAGGCCGTGGGCTAGTTACGCCCAAGGGATGCAGCAAGCTTGTGGATCCCCGATTGCACACTCATTCATCCATGCTCTCCATTCGTGCAATCATTCTCGCTCTCACATCGTACGTTAGGTTCACAAACACACACAGAAACTTTCATGCCAGAAAGTGCAACCAAGTTTCACTTCCATTCCCCCACACACATTCAGGGTCATCTCTCAGGTTCCTGCTGCAGAGCCACGAATTCAGCGTGTCGTGCCCCGGCAAGATGTATCCCACACGCAAGCCAAGATTAAAACCTTTCATTCGATTTATCGCTCGTCCATTCCTTTCATTCATCCATCTACTCTGACACATGTCATTCACTTTTTCATTCACAAACTTACATATATCCGCGTAACCCATTCCCTCAATTTCATCATTCGTACATACATCATTCACACTGAGCGCGATACGCTTTTTACATTTATACAAACACAGACGCTTCAAGTACTGCAGGTCCTACAGCAGCCACCCAAGGAGTACTTGCAGGGCTACCGTAGAGACCGTTCTTCATACACGCAAACAGGCAATCATCAAATACGTCTGGCATCTCAGCAGAGACTCCCTGATGGTCGAGAACCGTAAGGCTACCGACCATGCAGGGGCCCCGTACAGGGCACCAGAGAGCAGTAACCCAAGCATCTACACATTCACAACCTTAATCCCTATCCCCAAATCGTTCCGCAACACTCTTCTCAAATCGCTCACCACACGTACAACCTTATCTCTCATTCTACTCACATGCAAACCAAAACCCATTCTCTCCTCAATCCATACTCCCAGATATTCCACACACTTTATATATCTCACATACTCAGCCCTTCCATTCAAGTCCACTTGCACGCGCTTCGTCACAGTCATTCTTCCTTTCAGCAACATGCATACTGTCTTCTCAGAAAATACAGACACACCGGCTTTTTCACCCCATACATACACAAGTCTCATACATTCGGCGACCCTCCTCTCCATTTGCTCTCTCGCATCACCACAAAGAACAATAATCAAATTATCGGCATACGCAACGACTCGCTCATTAATAGCACACAGTTCATTCAGCAAGTAATTCATACAGACGTTCCACACGAAGGGTCTGGCTACAGATCCCTGTGGGCAACCTCGTTCCACATTCATCCATTTTACATCCATTCCATTCCTCATGCATACTCTACGCTCGCTAAAGTAACTCATCCATACTCAACCCATCCCAGTTAAACTCGCGACATTCATCCTGTTCCTGCACGTGGGCCGGCACATACGCTCTGGCCGCGTCCTCCTGAGCAAAGAATTTCCCCAGGAGAACCGCGACCGTTTCTTTCCATGTACTCGCGTCTGACCCGTACTGCAGCAAGGCCGCAATCATTGCCTCGGTGGAGGATCCGAGAAATCCAGAAACACGGGATTATAATCTAATTCGCATATCTATATATATATATATATATATATATATATATATATACGAACTGAGTGTAATAGTGCCTGCCGCGGTGGTCCGTCCGCAGAAGGCAAGGGGAGGTGGGTGGGGGTGGGTGGAGTACACTCACTGGACCGAGTACTCTCGGAATCTGGTGGGTGGTGGTGTACGTTGGGGGGAGGGGGTGGGTGGGGCGTTGGAGTGCGGGGTATGAATTTGAAATGATGTGTGAGCTGATGGAAGTGGAAAAATCATATAAAAAAATTGATGATTACCGCCGGATCAGTGGGTGAGTGGGTGATGAGGGTGAGTGGAGTGGGCAAGGTGGAGCACACCCACCGGGCCGTGATAACTCTGCGTATATATATATATATATATATATATATATATATATATATATATTCGCACCTACACACGTACTATGGAAAATGCAAGGAGGTGAAAAAAGAAAAAATGAAAAAATGAAAAAATGAAAAAACTTACAGTTGGGGGAGTAGCACCGAACACGGGAACTACACAGAAAACACAAATCACTATTAACATACACTTCAATGCATTAATACACTATTCATTAAACAGGCACTGCAGGAGCACGAAAAAACGCGTCCATCTTCTACAGCTGCTCGAACACAACTGGGCCGTACTACACAAAACGAAGTTTAAGGTTCTGCCCATGTGGCTTTACTTCAGGGTGCTTTGGAAAAATGGTATGGCTGAGGGGCTCGATGAGCATCTCCACAACCACTTTCGAGTGCTTCAAGCGTGTTCGGACAATTCTCTATTAAATAAATAGTATTTTATGCCAAATCGTGGACATAGATCATTGTCTGTCCGAACCACCCTCTCTCCAGTCTGGGACAACAGGACAGAGCCAACCGTCTGTAGCAGCTCAGTACATGATAGAACTTATTCAAGAAATGGACATAAATCTCGACGGGGATATGGTGTCTGGGTATTTCATGTAAATGTGTTTGCTGGTGCTCTAAAGATTTGGTAATGATACATTCACCAACATCGTAAATGGATCAAAAATTGGTTACAGTAAATACGAGATCAGCCAATTAAGTAATGCGACAAAATTAAAAAATCGACTATATTTAAAAATTAAGGTGCATCGCTGAGGTCCTCTTCCAAGTAGTCTCTTCCCTCGTCTATACACTTATTCCAGCGACACTTTTTCTGTTTTGTAACAGTTCTGGAATACTTCTTGTGAAACCTCTCTGAGTACACTCGTCACAAATTCTTGGATGTTTTCAAGGGAGGCAAAATGTCGACCTTTGTCGAATTTTTTCAAATGGGGAATAGAAAAAAAGCGCTAACTAACATGTCCGATGAATAGGGTCGTTGTGATAAAGGAATAGGGTTGTTGTGATACAAATTTTTTGTAAACCACCCCTTTGCTATCGAAGAAGCATTGTTATTCACTTTCGACTTGCTCATTCTCGCCTTCTTTGGGCTTGACGCTCCAGGAGGCAGCCACTGTTGGCTTTGATGTTGAGTTTCAGCGTCATATTGAAAGAAACAACTCTCATTCCCAGTAGCAACTCAATCGAGAAAGGTAGGATCACTTTCAATCTGCTCGAGAAAATCTTGACCAATATTGACCATTCGGTGGACTTTTTGCTCATTTGAAAGATTCTTCGATATGATCTTCCCTCATAGCTTTTTCATGGCGAAATCGTCAGTTAAAATCTTTCTAATCGTTTGGCGGTTAATAGTCAACTCGTCAGCCAACATTTGATCGGTTAGTCGCCGGTTTTGACTAACAAAGGCGCGGACGCGCTACGCATTCGCCTCCGTTCGCAATGTAATTAGCCTTTCGCCCCGTACCTCATCTTTGACGATCTCACGGCCTTTTTTAAAATCGGCAATCGACGGAAGCACTTGACTACGACTCACGGCATCACTATCAGACACTTTAAGCACTTTTTCATAAGTTTCGTTGACACGGTTACGGCGAGTTTCGCACAAAATTTTATCGCGTACCTTTTTCTAAATTTCTCTGTTCCATTTCCGTGACATCCAGAACCTCATTCGTTGTTACAAAACACTAAACGGATGGTGCCAGAGTTCACGCCGAGCGTAGCAAATGGTAAAACGAAGGCAAGGAAGAGAAAGTTATATTCTTTTTCAGGTAACTGTGTAAGTCTTTGGACGCAGATCGTGCATCACTATCAAAAAGAGATTTAACAGCTATGAAGTCGTTATCTTGTTCCGTCCCAACTAATTTCACCGTTAGCTCTGCTCACACGCAAGGAGCTTGTGCAAAATATAGGTACTCATATATTGCCTCGCTTATTATGTTCATATATATGCATTGACGAAAATATGTATTAACCATATATTGTCCCCTGCAGGAGCAACTTGTAGGCGTACTTTCGGTCCTGGACCGAATCTACCTTTAGATTCCATCAGAATCTTGTTGATCAGAAACATTAATGTGTTTATTTTTTATTTCTATCCTGAATCTATCGAACAGTACTACTTCGAGTTATCTAAGAGCAACCTGGTGATTGTCCACGCGACCTTATACGGAAAGTTGATCGGCAAAGATTAGATTTTCTCCTTATTTGTGACGTATTCATTTGGCCCATCTAATCTCCTCTCAGGACTTTACTTTACTTTATTTTACTACTAATTTTTTTCCAAGTCGATATTTTAGTTCTTCCGTTGCATCACTAATAAATTGTACAGAAAGCTCGCTAACCCATCGAAATTGGACCTTTTTAGTACAATCACATGCTTAATTTTCTCATATATTTCCTCCCCGACCTTATTTTACTTTCTCAGCTGACTCCACCTACGCATAGAGCGATTCTCTGCCCGAGGCTAGCATGACTTTAAATATATCCTCTTGTGTAGCAACTACGATATCTTCCTCTAGTGCTGTTGCAGGAATGCCGCAATAGATTGCTGCTTTTTGATGAATATGCATTGAAGCGCTTTTTATACCAAAGCGACGATAGGTAAATTCCGGTCAATTATTTATATAAATATAGATTTGCATATATAGAGAACTTTTTACTTAGATATTATTGAATTGTTTATGAAATCGGTTAAATTCTTATCTCGGACGAAGACGAGACAGGGGATGCTAGTATATTTATTAAGGATATTTTTAATACAAGCAATGTCATATGAAAAATAATAAATTTAGTTAATCTCCTATTGCATATCTCGTTTAGCTTAGCTCATTTAGCTCACCTAAGGTAGATTTATCATAATTTATAATAATTTATAATAACAATTTATAATAATATGACCAAGTATGTAACTATTTTATTATTATATTACCAGTTATATGATCTAACCTTTAAGTCCAAATACTTCCTAGTTCGTGAAATAGTAGATTAAAATTAAAGAATATTATTGTTCGGCTTATGTTGCGAGATCCTTGCGTCAGAATATTTTTGAAAATCTCTCAAAAATGGCTTGCAGCACACACCAACTCAGAATACTATTATATGATATGATTCTGTGCATATACGAGGGTGGATTTATAAGTTTCCGGGCTAACCGAGAAATGGCGTGACTAGGCCTACCTCGAGGCGGCGTTCTATAGTACCATGCTTAGATAGCTTGTAGCTATAGTTACAGTCCTATTTTTCCTGCGACAATTTCTTGTGAGTCTGGCTAGCGTCTCCAGCCCTGCGTGAACGAGGTGTGAATTGAGATTAAGGGATCGCAGAAACATAAGACCTTGCCCGAAATATATACTTACTTTTATGTTAAAAAGAATTGTTACAACGCAAAACAGAACTGTACGGAAAGAACGCGTTCGGCAATCTGCCTTCCGTAGTTTTCAGTGCCTGTATTTATAGTCCGGGCCCGGCGCCGCCGAAATGTTCTCCGCAGTAAATTACATCGTGGTGGGGGAGATGAAGGGACGTTTTTTCTTCATAGAGAAAGCCTTCCGTTCATCTCTTAGAATTATGATGATTATTTCTAAAATTCTAAACTGCGTATAACTACGATATATTTTAAAAGTATATTTCTATTTATTTATCAAATAAACACACGGCGTCATTAATTAAATTTAATGTTATTAATGATAATGCTAATAAAGACGAACACAATTATAAAGTTAGATTTCGCTTTTTTTACGTTGTGCTTAAATATTAATAACCAGCAATAAGTTAAGTGATGTATAAACTTAGACGTTAGTAATAATAATATTATATTAATGAACCGCATTTAATAATACGAACATTTGTCCATTTTTCATTGTATTAATAATTTAGAAAATCGAAGTTCATTTTCAGAAATAATATTATTTCGGTACGTCGTTTGTTTCGAGGATCTTTATATTCTACACGAAACTAAAATTTTGTACGTATTTTTATTACTTCAGCATACTGGAATATTGGTATAGGTAAATATTAGTCAGCTTCTCGGGTTTCGTACTTCGTATATAAAAAAGGTGGGACGTAAATAGCGCATTAGGGCGCCTCCGCTTCGTTCCGAATTTTCCAGGGGGACGGGAAAGTACAATCAGTGCGAGAGGAGAGAAAATGCTTCGGCCCGCGCCGGATCACGGTGGGCCAACGGCTAGGCTGCATTGTTACGGCCACATCTGGTTCGACTTTTTAGTACGAGAAGGCGTGCGCCGCGCAGGTATTTGACAATGAGGTTCGTCATTAGGCGAGACGCAGACAGTTTATATATATAAATATATAAATGTATTTATTCCCCCGTTTTCCCCTGAGAATATCTACGAATCCCGTCTTCTTAAAACTATATATATATATATATATATATATATATGTATATATATATATATATATATATATATATATATATATATACATATAGTAAAGGCGACGTTGCCAAATGCTCGCATCTTTCTCCTTCTCTATCGTTACGCACTTTTCCAGGTCTCAAAGTCATCGGGAACTCAACCGATCGGCGTGCCATGGCATTTCGACCGGCCTTTTCCTCTTTGTCCCAGTACATATATACATATATATACATATATCCGGCGTAGTATTAAAGCACTGCTTTAACGATCTTCAATCCGTAATAATCTGAAAAATTCCTAAAAATAATCTATTCTGATGGACTTAAATTTTTATTTAAATTAAAGAAACACTTTAATTATTCAAATGTATTTAGTTTACGAAATGCATCCATTTTCACCACAAACAAAATCTTATAACAATCACGATTTATTGTAGGTAATGACCCCGAATTCATCGCTTAGTTTCTGAGGCATTGCGAAAATTAGAATTCAATTACTTTCTTCGAAATTCGAAAAACTAAAATGCATAGAAACATTATTTATCTATTCTTTAAGGCATAAGCTTATCGACTATAGAAATATCAGTATGTGCGTGAGGGTGTTAATCACCGTTTACTACTTTGGAAGTGAGACAATTAGGAGGATGGTCCCAGAAGTACCTGTCCCAATAAATAAAACTCAAAAATTTTGGAAAAAAATTTACTTATTTTTCAACATAATCTCGTTTCAGCTCTACACTTCTCATACTCTTCACATAATCTCCTTTCAATTCTACACTTTTCCGAGCGTAACATAATCTCAACATAATAAATTCAACATAATCTCCTTTCAGCTCTACACTTCTCACACTCTTCACATAATCTCCTTTTAGCTCTACACTTCTCAAACTCTTCACATAATCTCCTTTCAGCTCTACACTTTTCCCAGCGATGTTCAATAAGTTCGATACCCTTTATAATAGCTACTATGATAAAGGGTTATCTATGGTTATGAAACGGCGCAAAAAATCGGCTTTATTTTTGCAAAACATTGTCAAACACTCAACTGAAACATCTTCACGATGCTGTTTTTGTTCCATTGTGAGCAAACGCGGCATCCATTTTGCGCACAGCTTCGTTATCTCCAATTTTTCAGTTAATATACGAGGTATCGCACTTTTTGAAATGCCTAACATATCTGCTACCTCGCGCACTTTCAGTCGACGATAATCCAGAACCGCTTGTGGATTTTCTTCAATATTTATGAAATCTTGGCAGCTTGTACGGCCTCGTTTAAACTCTTCCACTCAATATTTTACTATTGCAAACGAAGGAGCAGTCTGACCCAGAGTAGAGTCTAGTTTAGCTTTTCTATTGGTTGGGCTGAGTCCTTTCAAAGAAAACTATTGTATCACGTAATGATGACCAATTTTTTTCCATGTTTACAAATTTACTGAAAACGTTCACTATTAATGGCTGTCAAACAAATACTAAACATCATGGCGTCTTCAAACTTGAGACATATGCTTTATAAATTGGGTACTTTCTAATACATTTATATTTTTTGAGCAACTACCGCCACCTCTAGTTCAGGCCAGGTACTTCTGGGACCACCCTCCTATCTATTTCTCTGTATTATTTCTGACTTGTATTTCCTGTATTCCAAGATCAGTAGGTGATGTTTTCAGTTATGTATAAAAAATCACTTGTGCAATACAAATGAAAAAAAATTTTACTTGAACGTTTACATTTAAAATGAACTGAGCCTATTTCTTTACAATCCGAATAGGATTGAGAGAAATTGTATATATTTTTATTACTCATCATCGAGATCGATTTCCTTGCATTTGAATGTAGCAGAAATGTGTAATAGTTACAGTTTGCGTGAGAGAGCTTGTATTTGTTTTGTATGCATTGTAATTCTCTTTCTGCCTCTTCAAAGAAACTACAACTTTCTGCAGTATATCATCATTATGACGCATTACCTCTCGTGCAAGCTGTATTCTATATTGTCCATTCATATTCTGGTTTCAACCTACTTTTTAATCTAATATACAACGCGCTCATTTGTGCAAACAAATTATGAACATTATCATGTGATTGCTTGGATTCTTTCATTAGTCTTTCCTTTCGGATTATGGATTTGCAATTCCAAGATTAGCGACTATTAAACATTTTTAGCTCTTTTTCTATTTATTCAACGATTTGCATTTTATTTGTATTTACATAATCTCTACGCCATAATTGTGCACCTCCTCGTAGAAATTCCAGACACTCTTTTAACATCTCGTAGTCGACGTATCTTACGTTCTAATAAGTATCATACGATTCTTACGTTATCTCTATAACGCATTTTAGGAATATAAATTTCTTTCATCAGAATAATAATTCCATTTTCTCATTTGGTCCATTACTTTCATCGTGATCAGTACATCTTCAAATTGATCCTTATATTCTCATCAGTCTGTTCAATTAACTTGTAAATGCTTGTTATTTTCTTTTTATAAAACATACAATTATACGGAGAATATTTGTGTGATAGACGACTTCATCTTGCAATTTTTTTCATGTTGTTTCCAACTCATTTTTCTTATCTTTTCATCATAGTTTGTATCATAGTTGGCTTGTTTAATTAAGTGTTATGTTAAATGTTTTTTTTACTCTTTTGGTAAATATGGGATATTACAAATATAAATCCAAAATTGTAACTGGCATCGACTATTATAAGTCTTGGAATAAAAATGGTTGATTATTGCGAAATTTCATGACGACAGCGGTAATGACGCTTTTGTATCGGATATTATTTCTTTAATTTTGTTGTAAATGTGGACATTAATATTAAATATAATTATAGATATTTAATATAGTATAAATAATATTGGTTGTGCCACTTCGATGTTTGGAAGTGTATAAAGTCTAGTCGAACTTCACAAGCTTCCAAGAGCAATATTGATAAACTAAAATGACTTCTCCGAAGTCATGAAGTCCATAGTTCGATATGCTCATAAGCAAGTGTATTAGGCTGGCCTCGGCTATCCCCCTCTAACACATGCCCGCACGCACAATACCGTGCTTTCACATTGAACCGTGGTAGGAGATCTGGCGTGCACAGTCCAAACATACAACGGGTGCCCAAATAAAATCACTCGTCGTATTTAATTTACAAAATACCATTAAATAATGAAACGCCAATACATACATATATATATATATATATATATATATATATATTATTGTATGTATATAAGACAATATTTGTACGCAGTATAACGGCTGCAAGTATTTATATAACTATTATATCTATTATAATTATAATTAATGTTAATTATTATTATTAATATTATTATTATTAATATAATAATAATATTATATTAATAATAATATTAATAATAATAACGTCTCGTCCGATGTTAGACGAGCGGTGACGATAATACCCGATAATTTAATTCTAAAAGGGCTACAAAAGGCAAAATCGGGGAGTTCGTTCAGTGATCCGGCTCACCCGAAGTCGTGTCACTTGAACTCCTCCCGGAGCTGAAACTTGTCCAGAGCTCGATAAATCTTTCCTAAAACTTTTCTCCGAAACTAGCTTGATCTCTGTTCCGAGGCGCTCCACAAAAGACAGACTGCTAATAATTTTACCAGACTATACTTTATCCAAAAGTGAATGTGATGCTGGTTGCGTGGTGCTACTCAAAAGACCAACCGTTCTCTTATCCCGTTTAAATACTTTCCACTTAATTCTTAACCGTTAAGCAGCCCTTAATTGTATCTAGACTAAATTCTACCTGTCTCGTCTAAATTTCCCGCATGGAAACTATCACCGGATAAATAAACGTCGCGAGAAATGGCGCGAACGTAGAATTCTTATATATATCTAGCTTAAGTTTATACATTTATTTCTTTCATTTAAGTAATTATTATCGTATTATTGTTTGTTACAAAGTCATTCAAAATCAAGTGTGTTGAATAATCGTATTTTATATATTTTGTTACTGAAATATATCTGTATTTGTAAATTATTTTCTTGGTCCGCCGCCCTATCCTGGATATACTTCCTCCCCACTCAAAGTACCCTATATAATTCCGCGTAAGCTATCCTGAGGGTAGTAGAAACGTTACAAGCTATATTGGGAGTTATTATTAAAACTGCTACAGGAGCAAATCTAGAAGAATTGTTTACTAATTTGGAGAGAAATAGTCTTGTTTTTTACGTTCTGGAATATGATTTTATTATAAAAACACAATTCCTTTAGATGCAATGATTCTCATACTACGAGTATAATTATTTTCATACAATATAAAACACTTAAGGAATACAAGAAAATATGTACGCACAAACAGTTCACTTTTGCAATCTAATTGTTACGGAAAATCCTGCTAAGCTGTTAGAAATTGGTAATAATAGTTGACTTTAAGCGATATCTCTCAGGCGATAAAGTTTCCAATAGCTATGGTGTCTATCATAATCAATAACTGATGAATAATCAGGCTAAATTAATTTTAAAACATTATTTGAAAATATCATTAATTTAATTGCAGTTGTAAATATCCTGTAACCATCAATTATGATAGTGACGATAAAGCATTTCATGAAATATTAATAGTGAATAATGCTGTAATCTTAAATAATGTTGTAGAGAATAGAGTATTTTAAGAAACATGTTCAACAAATAGGTACACACGAACTTTAAATAGAAAATAAATGAAAAACGATTTAAGTGTGACGATTTAGCTGTATAATGAACACATAGCTTAAATGTGCAATAACTCACTTCTGATCCCGAGCGAGTAGTTCGAGAAGTGGTAATCCTAGTTGAATATTTCTTTTGTGTTTCGTGCTTGACAAAAGAACTTGGTGCTATGTTGAGAGAGCAGGGGCCAAGGCATGCTGATCCGGACCCACAAACGAGCGAGCACCGGGCAACTGTCACATACTCCGTTATAGGCGAGCAGACTTCGATCATTTTGTTCATTTATTCTCCAACCCCCAATCTCGGAAAATAATACGCGACTATATTTAATAAGTGCGTGGATTAAACCGTATAATTGTGGATACGTAAAAGCGTGTGTTATAGTTTAAATAAATACATATATATATATATATATATATATATATATATATATATATATATATTGTAACGGTGCGCGTGTCCGCCTCGAGCACGAGGACGGCGGGCACGGCCGTTGCAAATCTGTGCCCGGCTGGGCTTAGCCCCGAAGGATTTCGGCAAGGGAGAGGGGCGGTTCGCGAGGGGCGAATATCGCGTTCAGGATTGCGCGTGAGGTAGGGCGGCTAACGGACCACACACGAAATAATAAAATAAAAATAGTTAAAATTCAAACAAGGTTTAATAACGCCGTGCAAACAAGACTACAACGCAGCGCCTATATATGAGGCGTGCGGGACGCAGGCCGAGGGTCGCCGGGGCGACGGCGCGCGGGGCGTTCGGGAAGAGAGAGAGAGAGAGAAAACAGGAGCTGCCACTTACAGCGTCCGGAGACCCCGGGATGGGGCGGCTATTCCGCGGAGGCGGGGTCGGACGACAAGTCGTCCGCTCGGACTCTTGCCCGGCGCGTGTGCACCGCACACACCCACAACACTGTGGCACAGAACGGCGATCCAGTCAAGTACCCTTCCCGAAGACGAGGTACGAGACGAGGGAAACACTCGACACACAAGGTGTCCCCGCACGCCGTAAGTTATGACGCGACCGTGGCGAGATGCCAAAGCAGAAAAAAACGTGCGCGAAAGGCCGGTTGCGACGCGTGCGTGCTCTTCGCGGCTCTCCGTCTGTCTAAATCGCGCGCGTGGCTGTCTCTCCCCACTCCCCGCTCTCTCTCTCTCACTTACCTCTCCGCCGGTGGTTGTGCGTCGGCCTGAAACATACAAACGTTCTTACATATAAATATACAGATAAATATGTACATGCTACGACTGGAGAGAGAGCAACGGGACGGGAAAGGCAGGCGCACGCAGTGCTTGCGTTCCTCGTCACACGCCCCCCCTCCAGACGCTGGTAGCCGAAGCGTGACAGCTCGACCTAACATCTCTCTCTCAGATCGACCATCGTGTCAGGATGAGGAACGGGGTGGCTGCGGTCTACTGCTGAGGATCACTGGGATGAGGAAGGGCGGGTAAAGAAGTCCCTTCCCTAGACGCAGTTGTTTTTGGAGGGCACCTTTATTCAGGATCAGATTACATGGTTATCGTATCTTTTTTTTTTTTCTTGCGTGGTGCCTCACTTGGTGTGGGCTGGCTTCGCTCCTTGGGGGCGATTTCGCGTTTCGGTGGCCCTGGGGGCGTATCCTTCGTAATCGGGGTGATTGTGCTGGTTGGGGCACTTCCGTCCCCGGCGTACGCCCTCCAGCTTGCACTGACTGCAACTGGGTAGGCGGATAGGCGCAAACTGAGGCGCGTCCGACGCCGCTTGTTCGCGCCGGGCCTCCGCCGTCTTCCGCAGAGCAAACACCCGGTTGACGTGAACCTGCAGGCGTCTCGCCTCCACCGCGGTGTTGCTGCGGAAGGCTTCGAGGGCCTGAGCGGCCTCGACAACCGAGGGGCGCGTCCTTCCGGCGGTGCTGGCGTTCGACGGCAGGGTGGCCTGCATGAGCGAGCTCCGTAGCCGGTGCATTTCCAGGCGGCAAGCGGCCTGGAAGTCTTCCACTGCCCGGCGAGCGGCGCGCTCGCGCTCCAGCAGCCTGGTGGCCTCTCCGTCCGCTTCTTCCCAGCGATGGAGTAGGGCGTTTGCCTTCCGCCGGTGATCCGCCCAGGCGAGGTAGTCCACCTCGCCGAACTCCAGCAGCTCTCTTTGTCCGGGTGTCGCCCTCTGGACGAAGGTTTGTAGTTGTTGGAGGGCACTGGCCTCCTCGGCCTCCAGCTCCTGGCGCCGGAAGTATACGCGGTCCAACCGCTGGCATAGGGCCTGGACGCTGTCGGGCCGGATGCTCCCTGCTTGGGGCGTCGAGTCTGGCTCGGCGGTCTTCGGCCATCCGCTCTCCTCGATCGCGGCGTACTCGGGGCACACGAGCACCGGGCTCGGCCGGGCGGCCGGGGGACCCCTCTTCTGGACTTCCAGGCGCTGGAAAGCGGCCTCCAACAGTGAGCTGAGGATCTCGGCGGCTACCTTGCTCGGGGAGAGCGCCATTCTTTGTCCCTAAGAAGAAGATGGAAAGTTGGCGTTATTTGATGGCCCCCTGGACGCAACCTGGGCCGGGACGATCCCTCGGCGAGGGGACTCAACCGGGGGGTGGGAACCGACGGATTCGCCGGTATCCCGTGGGCGAGTTGGGGAGTTAGTCGGCCCATTGACGGGCGCGGGTCTGGGCCCGAGTGCGGCGGGGGGATTGGTCCCGCGGCGGGATTGAGCGTCCGTGCTTCCTGGGGCGACCTACTTTTCGCCTCACCAGGTGCCCGTCGTTATGGCAGGCGGCTCCGCTGTTATCGGGCTCCGCAGGGGCTCGCGCTTGGGTTCTTCGACGGGTTACGATTCGCGTCCTACGCGGCCTCCCTAATCTACGCGGTGCGATATCGGTCTTAGATCGCGTGGCATTGCCCGCGGGGGTATCGCTTCGCACGCTTGTATCGGAATTACAATGAGGCGCGTCGTCGGGGCGCCGTACGCTCACCAGTGGTGTTACAATGCGGGTTCGCTCGCTCGCCTCGACATTACAATTTGACGCATCGCGGTCACGCTCTTCGCCCGAAGGCTCTTCCGTGTCGGAACTGCTATCATCTTCGGGGTCGTGATCTCGATGGTAGGGCTTCAGGTCGGCGACGTGATGCTTACCAGCATCTCTTCCCGTAGAATCGATCAGTCGATAAACATTCGTGCCGAGTTTCTCCGTGATGGTAAAGGGCCCGTCGAATTTTGGGGCCAGCTTGGCGCTGACGCCCTGTATGCCTGACGAGAGGATGCGATTACGCCGCCATACTCGATCGCCAATCGCGTAATGCACGTCGCGACGTCTCGCATTATAATAGCGAGCTTGCTTTGCCTGCGCTTTTTGCGAGTTTTCCGCTGCCTTTAGATGGAGATCAGATAATTTCTCCATGCGCTCTTTCCAATGTTGTAGAGCAGCCTCTTCTTGCGCAATCTGTGCGCGCTGCTCCTCCTGGCGACGGTGTGTGCCAGGGGCTGAGGGGTGACGACCCGTGTTAAGGAAGGCCGGACTTACGCCAATGGAGTCTTGTACGGATGTATTGTACGCGAACATCAGCTCGGCGATGTGCGCATCCCAAGTACTGTGAGACTCCTCAATGAAGGCGATTATCGCGGTCTTCAGAGTCCTATTAACCCTCTCTACCGGATTGGCTTGAGCGTGATAAGGAGGTATCGTGGAATGCTCCACCCCACGCTCCACAAGGAACTTCTCAATGATTTTATTACGAAATTCGGTGCCATTGTCCGATAGGAATACTTCGGGCGTACCAAAGCGTAAAAATACGCGATCTTTCAACTCGCGGCGAATCGTTTGCGCATTCGCCTTTCTGATGGGGATACATTCTACCCAGCGAGTGAATAGATCCATGAAGACGAGCAAATACTCGTATCCCCGGGTAGATCGCGGAAATGGACCCATCACATCTCCAGCTACTATTTCCCAAGGGCGGGTGACCGTTCGATGGCCCATCAGGCCAGCTGGTGCAGCCTGCTGTACCTTACATTGTTGGCACACGGTGCAGTCACGGACAAATTGTGTCACATCTTTGTGCATTGATGGCCAATAGTATGATCGTGCAATTCGGTCATATGTTTTATGGCGTCCGAAATGACCAGCTGTGGGCTCCTCATGACATTCATGCAGAACGGTACGACGATCTTCTTTAGGCACTACTAACTTCCACGCATCCTGGTCGTCTACTAAATCTTCGACGGCAGGATCGGGACGGTAGTAGTATAGTCGCTGCCCAACGACTTTCCACCATGGGAGGTTGGTCGGATCGCTCACCACTTTCTTACGAAGGCGCAAATACCAGGGGTCTTGTACATCGGTGACGCCGAGGGAGGCGACTTCGCAGGTCGGCTCGTCTTCGTACAAACGAGAGAGGGCGTCTGGTACGCAATTCAAGGTACCTTTCCGATGGATGACTTCGTAGTCGAATCCCTGCAATTCCAAGGCCCAACGGGCGAGTCTGCCCGTGGGGTTGCGCAATGAGTGCAGCCAACGAAGGCTGCTGTGATCGGTTATCACCTGGAAGTGATAGCCCTCGACGTACGGGCGGAATTTACGCACAGCCCATAACACGGCGAGGCACTCGCGTTCGGTGACCGAATAGTTACGCTCAGCCGCAGTCATCGTGCGACTAGCGTAGGAGAGCACGCGCTCCACGCCATCAACGGCTTGCGTGAGCACGGCGCCTAGTCCTGAGTCGCTGGCGTCCGATTGGATGACGAACGTTTCTCCAAACGACGGTCGAGAAAGGACGGGTGCAGATGCGACGAGCGCCCGGATTCGTTCGAAGGCTTGCTGTTGCTCTTCTCCCCAATGGTACTTGATGTTCTTCTTGGTTAATCGGCTGAGAGGCTCAGCAAGCGTTGCGAAGTTCTCTAAGAACTTGCGATACCAGGACGCAAGGCCTAAAAACCTACGGAGCTGCTTGAGGTTCTTTGGTGCGGCGTAAGTCAAGATTGGTGCAATCTTATCCGGATCGGGTCGAAAACCGTCACGATCCACGAGGACGCCGAGGAACCGTACCTCCGCGAGTCCGAATTTACTCTTCTGCCGATTGATGGTCAAGCCGGCATCGGAAATCCGTCTCAGGATATGTTCGAGCCACCTGAGATGCTCGTCAAAGCTCTCCGTAGCGATGATCACATCATCGAGGTAGGCGAAGGCCACCGGCTCCATTTCAGGGCCGATCAGCTTATCGCTTAACTGCTGAAAGGTGGCAGGGCCACCGGCAACACCATATGGCATACGGGTCCATTCGAATAACCCCATGCCTGGAACCGTGAAGGCAGAGAGGTGTCGCGATTCCTCACGAAGAGGGACCTGATGGTAGGCGCTGCTGAGGTCCAGGGTGGAGATGTATCGCGCATTTCTCAGTTTCCGTAAGATTACGTCCATGTAAGGAAGCGGGTACGCGCTGACCTTGGACACGGAATTCAATTTGCGATAGTCCACACAGAATCGGTAGCTCCCATCGCTCTTGCGAACCATCACGACGGGGCTAGACCATTCGCTGGTTGATCTGCGAATTACGCCCTGATCAAGCATCTTGCGAACTTGCGCATGCATTTCCAGCTCTATCTTCTGAGAGACCGGATAATAACGCTGCTTAATCGGCTTAGCATCGCCGACATCGATCACGTGGTCGGTCAGATGTGTGCAGCCCAGAGGCTGATCAGCCGGAGGCAGCATCCGGTCGAGGAGTTCCTCGAGAGCTCGGTGTTGACTATCGTCAATATCGGCCAAGCCTATAGAGGCAAGCGAATACGCCGAGGTAACTGAGACGGTGCAGAGTTGTAACGGAACGAAATCCGCAGCACCCTCGATCGACATGGTGTTGTCGCGCGGGTGGATGACCGCATTGAAGGCGCGGTAGAAGTCTGCACCGAGCAGACAGTCATTTTCCAAGTCTGGAATTATGATGACGTCTAGCTCCATTTCTACGTCTGCTATGGCAAACGGAAGGGCCACCTGGCCTATTATCGGCTCAATTTTTCCCGTGGCGAGTCGAGCGCCAGATCCAGGAAAGGGTCGAACTAGACGACCGAGGGCAGATGCAATCTGCAGGCCGATTGCTCCGAGAGCTGTACGAGCAGCCCCTGCATCAAGCAGTGCATGAATGCGAAACTCGCCTATGCCTACCTGTACCCACCATCGTGAATACCGATCGGGGTCGACACTTGTGGCTGAGTCAGCGGAGTCACGGTCGTGATGCTCCTCCTTTACAGACAGGAGGGGGCAATCATCATTACCCTGTGCCCTCGCAGCTGCATGCTGATCTTCAGAGGTCTCACGGAGCGTAGGGGCGAGTTGGACCTCAATTACTCGCCCTTTTTCGCGTTTCCCGAACACTCGGGACAGCTGCGCAAGGTGTGGCCAGGCCAACTACAGCCCCAGCACAAGAACCGCGGATCAGGACCTGCTGTCCGACCTTTGTTCTTGTCACTGAGGGGCTCATGCACCAGCTTTCCTTTGAAGGAGGGCTTCCTCTCCGACTTAGGTGAGGTCGGAGCTCTGGTTTTTCCTGTACGCGGCGACCTCGGGCGTGAATCGCGACCGCTCCTCTTCGGGATAAGGGCTGCGACGCCTGGCGCCTCTAAATCAGGTGAGGTGGCTCTAAAGCCAGCCTCTTGTAAAACTTCTCGCACCAGAGCTTTGAAGTTGGGCGGCTTCACGTCCACGGCCGCGATTCTTGGTTTCGGGCGCGTTCGAGACGTGTCGGCCGCATGGAAGGCCACTTCGGGCATTATGCAGTCCTCAGGTGATGGCGGTGGCTTATAATTTCGCTCCGCATCGAGGACGCATTCGGCCTCTCGAGCAAGCTCGATTAGCCGATTGACGCTCGTAATCTTCTCCCGCGGAACTAACTTCTGTATCTCCGGGAGTAGATTACGGTATATCAGGGCGAGTTGCTTGTCGTCCGACCATGGTTCTTCGAACCGATTGAGAATCGTTAACAAACAAAACACGTAGTCACGTGTTGGCTCGCGCTTCGCCTGCGTACGCCGCTGCGCTTCGCTGATTAGCTCAGCTTGGAAGCGTCGATCGACGCCGTAGCAGCTCCGGGCTGCGTGGCAGAACTCTTGCCACGTGGTCCAGTCCTTCCGAGATAGACGGTACCAATGCAGGGCGACACCGTCGAGGAGCTCCGTCATGGCATTGAGCATGTCCTCGTCCGTGAGCGGTGTCAACCTGCGACATTCCGCGATCCTTTGCAAAAATTCTTCTACACTTTTCCCCTTGGCACCATTGAATCTAATTTTCCATTGGCGCACGGTCTTACCAATATCCGTGCGCTGGGCCAAGGTGCTTGACAGCGTTGATCGCGTTGTATTCGCGGGCGAGCTCATCACATCTCGATCCATGTGATGTCCCCCCCTTCCAGGCCCTTGGTACCGAGGGTGGCAAGGAGCCGAAAACGTAGGCTCGCCGGTCGACCCTACAAACCTATTATTGTTGAGGTTTTTGTCACTTTCCACGTATTGCAGATCGTACGTGTCTTGGAAAGTGACACGGTCGCGTCGCGCCGATTTCTGCAGCTGCTGCTGGATGCTGGCTAGCGTAGCGTGCATCTCACTTTGCCTCTGCTGCAAATCTTGGACAGTGCAGTTTTGGTGTTGCATCCAAGTTTGCAGCATATTTTGCAGGCCATGTAATCCCTGACGAAGGTTTACATGGTTTTCGAGGTCAGTCGGTTGAGGCTCGACTGTTGTATTTGTCGCCTGAGATGCGACTTGGGTTCGACGTGTGGTGTCATTCGTGACACCCGAGTCGAGAGGCGTAATTACGCTCGTGGTGGCTGCCTGAATCGGCGATTCGTTGGCAGTGCTCCATGCGAGCGGTTCATGCCTGTTCATCTCGGCCAAATTGAAGTCGATCAGATTTTGTATTTGGTGATCGACAGCTGTTGTTATATTTCTTTGATCTGTGCTCGGGTAAATTTCCCGAGCCTGCTGTATGTCAGACAATTCGTCCGCTTGTTCGGCGTACGTCGCTTCCATTCGATCCGAAATATAAGTTTTTGTTGCGTCGCGCATTGTCGAGGTGACGATTATCTTTAATAGATTTTTATCTCTTCGCGTGCGTGTTTTTATACTATCACTGTCACTCTCGCATTCCACAAAATCTCCTGGGCTATAATTTCCTGCTAGTCTATGGTATAGCCCAGCAGCCCTTTGAAATGGGGAACCCTCATTTTTTAATTCTAGTTCCGCTGTAATTAGGTTTGTTTCTTCCTCACATAGGCTTTGAAGCCAGTCGTTAAATTCGTTTGGCGGATTTGCCATCTTTTATTTCTTTTCGTTGAAAATTAGAAGAAGACAACCGAACAAACGGAAAAAGAAAAAAAAATACAACGTGAGAAAGATAGAGCGTTACAGCCAAAGTTTTCGATTAAATGATTAAAAGCAAATAATTAAAAGCCGGCAATCTCAAGAGATAGTGGAGTGCGAGGGCGAAAACGCAAAAATTAGGGACGACTGACGCAAAAAAAAACAGAAAATATAAGAGAAAAAGGATTCAACAATTTTCAAAAATTATCAAAAGAAATTTTCCAAAAATTTTTCCAAAGTTCTTATTTCGGCTTTCGGATTCCCGATTTTCCAAAAAGATTTATTTTGAAACTGTAATAGTTCTTCCTTTTTATATTTTTTAAGCAATGTAAAAAAAAATACAAAAATATAAAGAAAAAGAGGAAAACACAAAAAAAACAAAAAAAAAATAAAAATATAGTTTATTTTTAGTTCTTTTATAACTTCTACAAAAAAAAAAAAAAATTTTATTTTACAGTTTTCCAAAAAAAACTTCAATTTTTGGTTTTCAAAAAAAAAAAGGAGAAAAAAAAATTAAAAAAAAATTTAATTTTAATTTTCAAAGAAAAAATTTTTAATTTTTAGTTCTCGGAGAGAAAAAAAAAAAATTTTAATTTTTAGTTTTCAAAAGAAAAAAATTTTTAATTTTTAGTTTTCGAAAGAGAAAAAAAAAAATTTTCAATTTTTAGTTTTCCAAAAAAAAAAATTTTCAAATTTTAGTTTTCGAGAAAAAAAAAAAAAATTTTAATTTTTAGTTTTCGGGAAAAAAAAAATTTTTTTTTTAATTTTTAGTTTTCAAAAAAAAATGTTTTAATTTTTAGTTTTCGGAAGAAAAAAAAAAATTTTCAATTTTTAGTTTTCCAAAAAAAAAATTTTTAAATTTTAGTTTTCAAAAAAAAAATTTTTAATCTTTAGTTTTCGGAAAAAAAAAAACATTTTAATTTTTAGTTTTCAAAAAAAAATTTTTAATTTTTCATTTATACTGCACAAATATTAGAGATATTACAATATCAAAATGAAGATCCGAAAGCGAAAAGCATAAAGGGGATAATCAATTTTGATCAAATTAAATTGAGAGCAAAGAAAAATTTGCGTTAGTCGCATGTACACTGTATGTACAGCGTAGAGTCGCGGTGGTGTGTGTATGTGAGTATACACAGATCGCTGACTTCGCTATTTATAGTCGACTATGTGTAATGAAGAGAACTTTTAATTATATTTAATTTACACTAAATGTTCCTTATGCCTATAATGGCGAAAATTTTATTATTATATTATAATGGCGAATGTGAATCTATTTATATCAGTTATATTTTCATATTACGCTATCTTAAAAATTAATTATTGATTAATTTTAGTTTAGCTTAGATGGAATTCACATATTTAATTTAAGCTAAATTTTAAAGTTACATCCACTTAATATATATATATCAATATTATATAAATTAATGTATATGTGTCTATTTAACTTAAAATTAGTTTTGCTTGAAAAACTGTACAAATATTATATTACCGTATTCGGCATTATATTTCATTTGTGCTGCTTTTCAGCCGCTTTCGCCGAATTGCCGTTGGCCTTGGCCGACTTCGAGAGTGTTTACATCTACGAGCTCGCAACGTAAACACTCGCGATGTACTGTGCGTTCGCACTCTGTAATATTATAATTTTCAATATAATAAAATTATTAAATTATTTTTGCGCATCCGCGTCACTTGCGAATATTCGCCGGGGCACTGTAATATAATATATTATTACATATATATTATAAAATGTATATATGCAATAATATATATAAAGATATATAAAATATTTTTATATAAAGTGCGATCCCGAGATCGCGTTGGGCGCCATGTAACGGTGCGCGTGTCCGCCTCGAGCACGAGGACGGCGGGCACGGCCGTTGCAAATCTGTGCCCGGCTGGGCTTAGCCCCGAAGGATTTCGGCAAGGGAGAGGGGCGGTTCGCGAGCGGCGAATATCGCGTTCAGGATTGCGCGTGAGGTAGGGCGGCTAACGGACCACACACGAAATAATAAAATAAAAAAAAGTTAAAATTCAAACAAGGTTTAATAACGCCGTGCAAACAAGACTACAACGCAGCGCCTATATATGAGGCGTGCGGGACGCAGGCCGAGGGTCGCCGGGGCGACGGCGCGCGGGGCGTTCGGGAAGAGAGAGAGAGAGAAAACAGGAGCTGCCACTTACAGCGAGTCGAGACTCGATGATTCCGCAGCGCGTAATCCCTGCACTCGTGCGGCAGCAGCACCTTCCTTCGCCGGGAGCGGTGGTGACGTCGGCGTCCGGAGACCCCGGGATGGGGCGGCTATTCCGCGGAGGCGGGGTCGGACGACAAGTCGTCCGCTCGGACTCTTGCCCGGCGCGTGTGCACCGCACACACCCACAACACTGTGGCACAGAACGGCGATCCAGTCAAGTACCCTCCCCGAAGACGAGGTACGAGACGAGGGAAACACTCGACACACAAGGTGTCCCCGCACGCCGTAAGTTATGACGCGACCGTGGCGAGATGCCAAAGCAGAAAAAAACGTGCGCGAAAGGCCGGTTGCGACGCGTGCGTGCTCTTCGCGGCTCTCCGTCTGTCTAAATCGCGCGCGTGGCTGTCTCTCCCCACTCCCCGCTCTCTCTCTCACTTACCTCTCCGCCGGTGGTTGTGCGTCGGCCTGAAACATACAAACGTTCTTACATATAAATATACAGATAAATATGTACATGCTACGACTGGAGAGAGAGCAACGGGACGGGGAAGGCAGGCGCACGCAGTGCTTGCGTTCCTCGTCACAATATATATATATATGGTTTTCGTTATTTTTATGTTTTGAGAAGTGAACGGTTCGCCCCTTGACACAATACGATCGATTTTATCGTGTACCATGGCACAGCGCACGGACATGGGTAAAACCTTGCGCCAATAATGATTTTGTTTCAATGGTGCCAATGGGGAAATCGTTGAGGAGTACCTCCAGAGAATCGTGAAATGTCGCTCGCCGCTGAGGATATGCTCAATGTTATGATTTTCAGCCTTTCCTAGAAAGACTGGAACATGTGGCAAGAGTTCTGCTACGCGGCTCATAGTTGCAAGAGCGTCGACAGGTGCTTCCAAGCCCAACCGATCCACGAAGTATAACGGCGAACACAGGCCAAAAGCTAGGCAATACGTAACTGTTTGTTGACGATCTTGAATAGCTTCGAAGGGCCGTGGTCGAAAAACCAGTACTTCATTCTCATATACCGGAATCTACTCCCGGAAATACAGAAACTAGTTCCTCGGGAGAAGATTACGAGTGTACACCGCGTGATCGAGATCGTACGAGAGGCCAAATGCGTTCTCGACGCAGAGCGCAATTATAAGCCGTCACCAACATCCGAAGAATGCATAATGCCCGAAGTGGCCTCATCCAGTGCAAACGTCTTGCACGTGCCCGAAGTAACCGCGTGACGGAAAGAGCAGAACGTCGATCTCATCTAAATCAGAGAAAAAGCCTCCTTTTAAGAAATTTATGCTCAAACCCGTCAGTGATCGAAAAAATTGTCAAACAACAGGTCCTGATGCACGGTTTCTGTTTTGGCGTTGTAGCTGGCTAGGCCATACCCTGCACAGTTGCCTTGAATGTTTGGAAACTGCAAAAAAGTTAGAGTAAACGACGTGCTAAATTTTTATTTATCGTTCTAAATTATTTCTTTCACCTATTGCACTGAGTGTATGCGGTATTTCGTCTCTCGTGGACCCTCTTCTTCGCTGAATTTTTTCGGAGCTTGGGCCAAAGCCAAAGCCCAAAGTAACGGCCGTGACCGCCGTCCTTGTGTTCGAGGCGGACACGCACTAGGCTACAATATATATATATATATATATATATATATATATATATATATAATATAATCTGTATTTTACTTGTACGTATAAATTTACTAGTATACTTTGTTTTATTTTTATAAGTACAAACTAAATTCGGTTATTGTCCCAATTTTACCGTAAAGCTGCCTATTCTCTCAAACTGATCCTGATACTACGGTGATAATTATCTCGAGGGGAAGTAAAGAAACGTCACATAAGTAAAGACGAGATCGACCCTAACATTAAACTGCTTTAGAATAAAATTTCACAAGTACTCGTAATAAAGGTCACTGCCTGAGGAGCAAAAATATACAATCCAACTAATAAACTAGTTAAGAACAAAATCATTAAACTATGTGTTGATTGGAACAAGCAATATGATTCAGAATATGAAGAAAATTAATCAAAATTCAGAATTGTATTTCATCTAAACCAAAGAGCTAAATACACTAAAAAAATTAATGATCAATATTTTACTAGTTTTTTTCTCAATATAAACAGATTGTTCAGCAGGAATAAAAATAATAATACTGGTCACCTTATAGTCCACACTAGCGAGTGGAACGTACATAGAAATCACAACATTAACATAAATAATATTGTGAAATATGCCTTGAAAGTTGTAAATGATGTAACTAATCCTTCTATCATGGATAGTATTATAGGCACGCGTTTCCAAAAAAAAATTATTTAATAACACTCACAGTCTACCATTAATTTTGTTAAACAATTAACAAAAAAATGGCCATGTTAAAAAATGAATTTAATATATTACTTTCAATAACCCAATTTCTACAAATAATCCCATCTCGAACCTATTGAATAACTTGTTCAGCACGAAACGCCTCTGGTTGCGTAGCATACTACGAGATTTTGTTATACAGCGCCGAACTTTATTTAGTTTACATCGTTTATTTATTAAGCGCTTTACTTTTATTAATTACACACTTAATGATTGGCTCATCGAGTGAAGGCTCTTTGTCCATCATCTCGCCACCAAGTTTTATTCTAATGTTGAATTGTCAATCGTTAAAAAAATTATTTTCCATTCCAAAAACTGTCCCAGAAAAGATATAATATCATATAATCTTAGGTGCAACCTGCACAAAGGTTTTTTCTAAATTTCATAGGGCTCATTAAACACATGAAGAACATATCATGTGTTGTTCCCAATATCCCAAATATTATTTTGTTATATGCCGACGCATTGGCCCCCCAGAGCCTTGCGCGCGTTTACGCTGAATGCGTAAAATTTCCGAAACCTCCTTTCTTCGCCGCGGCGATTCCGGGCCAATCAGCGCTTGCGACCACCAACGAAGTCTCACGGCGCCACAGGAGTCGCAAACGAAGAAAAAATAAAAGACAGGGGTTTCGGAAAGAACGAAACAGAAAGGAGCGGGGGAGACAGAGAGATCCGGACCTCCCGGGATCTCAAGAGCCCACCTACAAGAAATAAATATTTTAACCAAGCATCCAGCACCTTATTATTCTCTCACCCAACCTCTTAAGGCTCCACACCGGAAAGAGAGCAACGAACTTCCGCGCCGCAGATCGACCGATAGAGACAGCTAGCGCCGCCGCACGCCGCCGCACTAATAGCAGCCGTGAGAGAGTGAGGGAGTAGCAGCGCCGCACAGCACTCCACCAATAACGGTTGGGAGAGAAAGAGGGAGCAGCAGCGCCGCACGGCAGTCCACCAATAACGGCCGAGCGGGCCACTCCCGCGGCGTGCCCCCGCACGTACCGCCAGCGTCGGCTCAAAAGAGCGTCGACCGAGCCGCCACCACCGCTGCAGCGAGCGCCGCCGCAGCTGATCGACTGCAAGGCCGGCGGAGGTCACTACAACTTGGGCCGAAGGCTGTAGGTCCAAGCTGACCTTACTCCTTCCCTCCTCCTCCTTCCGTGGTTTTTCGCCACGAAGACCCTTCCCAGAGCCGTCCCGTTCGTAGGGGACAGGGCGAGTCACCCACTCCCCACTCCCCCCCCCCTCGACCGTCCGTCCACGGGCAGCGTCTAGGTCCGATCCGGAAATCCGGGTCAGACAGACGGTGTCCGCGGTGTTGACTCCGAGTAGGGCACCCCTCCGAAAATAGTTACGGGCATGACGCCCAGTAGCTCCTATTAGGAGTCGTGCCCAAAGCCTCCGGGGACCCACCGGCGCGTCGGGACAGGGCGATTCCTCCCCAGCCCCCCCACGGGCCGTCCGTGTCGAATCCGGAAATCCGGGTCAGACCGACACCCTCCGCGGTAAAATAACATTTTTACGTGTTTTTGAGTTTCGAAAAACGGAAAAATCCATAGGGAGCCAAATCTGGCGAATACTGTGGATGAACGACTTCCATTTCGTATTCGGCCAAAAAATCAAACACAATGATGCTGGAATGTTGCCGGCGCATTCTCGTGGTGAAGAAACCATGTATTTTCTGCCCACAAATTCTGTCGTTTACGACGAATTGCTTCATATAGACGCCTCAAAAAAGCGAAGTAATATACCTTATTGACCGTTTAACCTCCTGGAACGAATTCGCTGTGAACCACCCCATTGTAATCGAAAAAACGATGAGCATCACCTTGATTTTCAACCGACTGACGTGGTATTTTCAGTTTTGGCTCATTTGTGGAGCGCCATTCGCTAGATTGTTAGGCAATTTCAACGTTATATTCATAATCCCATGTCTCGTCACCAGTAATGATGCGTTCGATGAATGTGGGGTCCTCAGCTACGTTCTGAAGCATGTCCTTTGCAACCTCTATTCGATGTTATGTTTGACACGATGATTTTTAAAACCCATTTCCTCAACCTTTTCGATGTTATCGTCGTTAACAAAGGTGGATAGGCAACTTGCATGAGGCAAGTTTTCGACGACATCACGGCCTTCACTGAATCCTTTGTGGCACTCAAACACTTGCGTTCGCAATATAGTAGACTCCCCACAACACTTATGCAACTTTTTTCATAGCTAATATAGCAGACAAACTTTTTGCGTCGAAAAAAACAGCTGACAAACATACACTAATGGAGATATGTCACTCAAATTTCACACGAACATCAAGGATGGTTGTACCAATACAGGAAAAAAAATTTACCGATTTAGTTTACGCGAGGAGTTTAAATGCACCAGTCCTCGTCAAATTTGATCATATGATACAAATGACATTAATCAATATATACATGATACTGTTGGAGAGAGATCCGGTGGACGTGAGATAGTAAGCACAGGCGATGTTTATATAGAAAATATATGATATATTATCATTTTATAGATTATAAGCCGATTTTTCATGCATATACGAGCATATTTCTCGTATATACATATATAAATAAATGGTTTTCTCAAAAAATATTTCTTTTTAATCAATACTTATGTCGTTCCCTTCGAAGTAACCCCGTCAGATATAATGTATTTACACCAACGCTTCTTTCAATCATGAAAGCACTTTTGATAATCATTTTTGGGTATTGCTTTGAGTTCTTGCAGCGATGCGGTCCTTATCTCGTGAATTGTTGAAAATCGATGTTCTTCCATGGATCTTTTCAGTTTGCAAAAAGAAATTTTTTTCCAAATTTCGTGAATATGGAAGCTGAGGTATAACTATGATATTGGTTTCAGCCAGAAAATCTCTCATAAGCAACGATGAATTACGAGGTCTATAATGTACATAATATGCATGTTAAAGCATGTTAAAGATGGTTTAATAAATACTACAAACGTGTGCCTCATTTCCTTCAAAATAATCGGCCAATGATCCTGATTGGCAGTTGAACGCATGAAAATCAAAATAATACGAACGCGAATATTGAATATACCTGCCCCTCGATCTTCTGACAAGGGTAAGCAGAGGGGAAGTAGCACAGCCGCGCCCCTGGCACCGACGATGTTGGAATGCAGTACAGTGTTGCATACCGGATGTCCCATTTTCATGCAATAATAGAAAACTCTGGCTTTTGATACTTTTATATAATTTAAGATATAGGACATACATGAAACCGTACATGCTATTTGAATATAAGTAAATAATGACACGTGCACAACGTGTAATACCGTCCCCAAGGACAATAATATCAGATAAATTATTATTTACATAAATCTTGTTATTATAATAACTAAATATTATGTAGAATATGAGTTAAATTAAGAATTATTATTATAAGACAGTGCTGAACTTATTATAAGGATAATTTATATTATAGAATTACGAGCGTCCTCAAAGGCAAGCTCGCAATTTAGCATTATAATTATTATAATAATAATCTATTGATTATTATATTGCTATACGAGGTATGGCTAATAGATATCAGGACTGCTATTGTAAAAAATTTTATTTTCATATTAAACATAATTAATTATCACCTTTAATATGTCACGGGCCTATAAATTAGCAAGGCAGAAATATAAAATGAATTATGTAAGGAAAAGCTCGTTAATAAAGAAGATTATAAAGAGGAGCTTAACCGAACTAAAAATATAGAAAAGATTGATAAACTGTTCAAATACCTGCAACAACCATTCTAGCAACAGCAAATAAATGTATCCGTCTTTCGCCCGATATTAAGTAATAAAACTAATGACACGGCTCCTGCGTCGGTTATTCTGCAAATCACTTCTATAGAAGACACGGAAAAGGTATTAAATCAGATGAGAAAGTGGGGGTGTCATTTTGAAGGTCAAGACTTATATTTGTTTCTGGAAACAGTGCATGAACTACAACGTGCATACCGTCTTTAGGACGATCAAATCCTCGGAGGTTTTTCTGAAGTTGAGATATTCAGTTTCGGCATAAAAGTTGCGACTAGCCATAAAGTCCATTAGTTTATATAAACCGTCGTAAAAAAGAAATGGAATTCTATATTTTATTACAATACAATATATAATTCTATTTCTCTAAGAGCAAAGAGAATAGAGAGAGAAAGAAAATCAACGCGCGCGAAGGCGTTCGAACAGATGTTCTCTATCTACGGGCTGATGCCGGTTTCAGGAGCAACAGACAGGGCGGCCAGAGGAGAAACGCCGATAGTTACACGATGCGGCGAGCGTGGTGCGAGGGAACTGCCGAAAGTTTCCAGGCACTGTAACGGGTGAGCACCGCGAGATTCGAGGTACGGAGCGGTAAGAGTGAAACGGTCACAAAGTGGTTAATTTGACTAAAAGAAATACGCACGGACCGCTGGCAAGCAATTCAGCCAATGAATTACTACGAGCTTCGCCAATACGTCTACAACTAGTAGCAACACAGACTTGGTACGTATCATTCCGCGTAAAAGAGGGAGAGCGGGTATAACGCGAGCCGTAATGCGTCGAGAAATTGTAATTCGGGACCCAGCCAAACCACATGATAGTGAGTCTGAATGCCACAGTGGCATACCCCTGATGAAGCGAAAAGTAGATTGTCCCAGAATGGTGCTAATAGGTGCCAATTCCAATGCCAGATCCCCCTTGTGGCGGTCTGATCGCACCGACCGCAAAGGGGAGGAATTAGAAAATTTCACAGCGCAGTAGAATCTTCGGATCTCGAATGTACCAGGTAGTACGCTACCGTCTCCAATGAAGTTGGAGAAGGAAACGTGGACGTAACTCTTGTCACCACGAATCTCGAGACACTCATCACAGGATGGGCCGTTAGGGAGGACTGGACCTCGAGTGATCACAGAACGATCACGTACCACTAAATCGGAGCAAGCGCACCTGCAAGTTCAGGTGCTGCAAATCAAGGTCAGAAACTAAAGTGATACTCCACACAGAAAGCGAACTGGCATAATTTCTGCGCTGTACGCGAGGACGAATGGGACTAGGTCCCTAAAGGATTGCCCGGCTCCAAAATGGAGACAATTGAGGGAGTTCGTTCACTGACAGCCACTTTGAGGAAAGTGTGCAATGCTGCTATACCGAGGTGTAGGGTAGCTGTTAAGAGGGTTCCCTGGTGGAACTCCAAGTTAGATAGGCAGAAAAGGGCTACAAATCGAGCCGGTCGAGTATTCCAGAAAGAGCGTGATCCCGTCAGACGGGAATACCTCAAGAAAGAATACGAAGCGGCCAGAAAGGAGTATGTCCGTAGACTCAGGCATACTAAAGAGAATAAATCGCAAGACTTTGTTACTGTAAAGGGTAATCAAAACCCCTGGGGCGTAGCTTACCGACTACCAGTAGGTAAGTTGTCCATTAATGAGGTTGCTTGCAACGTCCGTCTGGATAATGACACCTACACGACGGACTGGGTCAGCAACGCTACGGCAGTGCTAAACACCCTGTTCACTCCAGACAATTTTCAGGATGAAACGCAAGAGCAAAAAGATATGAGGTCCTTGGCTAACCCTCTCCCCCCAAGGGGAGTCGAGGTTGAATTTTATCTCACCGAGTTGGATCAGGTCATGGTCAAGATGAAGCTGGATAAGGCCTCAGGTCCCGACAGCTTTGATTTGGCTATCATTCGAACAGCACTGCCAACCATCAGGCAGGACCTGATCAACATCTACAACTAGTGCTTGAGAATTTCTGTTTTCCCGAATGAGTGGCAGGTTGGTCAAATTGTCACAATCCGAAAGGATAAGGACAAAGAACATGACGACCCTGTGTTCTACAGGCCCATTTGCATCTTGCCACTGCTCGGCAAAACCCTTGACGCTCCAATACTGAACAAGTTAAACAGGATCATTGAAACCAGATTATCTCCAAGACAGTACGGCTTCAGAAGAGGGCGTTCCACGGACGACGCCATTGTTCAGTTGCGTAAGTATGTGAGTGAATCGAGCAGAAAATATGTTCTAGCAATCTTCCTAGACATCAAGGACGCCTTCGATAATGTCTGGTGACCCGCTGTGCTAATAGCATTGAAAAGCAAAGCATGCCCCAGGAGTCTCTACAAACTGATAAAAAATTACCTGTAGGGCCGTCGAATCCTCATGCGAGATGGCTTTGAGGAAGTACAACTTGGGGTCAGTAAGGGATGGCCGCAGGAATCCGTACTGGGCCCAACTCTGTGGAACTTTGTCCCAGATCCCCTTCTTTGGCAGCTCTCAAGACTAGGGTGCGAAGGAATTACGTATGCAGACGACATCGCACTCCTAGTGGAGAGAGACTCGCGTAGGGAGATCGAGCGAAATGGCCAGAGTTACATTGAAGAAGTGGAATCCTGCTGTCGCCTCAATAGAATGAGGCTGGCCTGTCATAAGTGTGGAATGTTGATTTTGAGAGGTCACCTTCATCCGAAAGTCCCCCACCCCCGAATTACGGTCGGCAACTCGAGGATCAAGAGATTAGAAAGCGTACGATACCTTGGAATCCGCTTCGGCGAACATCTAAATATCGGTTGCCATTTGAAAGCGGTACAATCCAAATGAGTGGATTTGTTTAACAGGATTGAACGCCTGGTAAGATGGGAATGGGGCCTTAAACTTAAAGCGCTTAGTACTATCTATACCGGGCTGTTCACACCTGTCGCTACTTAGGCAGTGGCAGGATGGCACGATTTAATGTGTGTTGAAAAGCAACGCAAGTTGGCAAGTACTCAAAGACACGCGTTCATTAAAGTCACCGGTGCGTACAGAACCACCTCAACAGACACCCTAGCAGTGATAGCGGGTAAACTCCTCATCGTGCAAGAATGGAGGCGTAGAGCGGAACTGTACGTCCGTGCCGCGAAAGAGATATCTGAAAGATATCTCGATGACTGGCAGAAAATTTGGAATAAGTCGACAAAAGGTAGGCTGACATATTCTTACCTACCTAATGTCAGAAATAGGATAAAAGCAGACTGGATCGGGCCGTCGCGATGGTGAATTCAATTCCTCAGTGGGCATGGTGACTTCAGATCTTATCTCTCTTGCTTTCATTTGAGAGAGAGCGATACATGCACATGTGGGGAGGTGGACACACCAGAGCACGTCCTGACAGTCTGTCCCAAATATCAGGAAATTAGGGTCAGGTTCCAGAGAGAAAATAATACCTCTGTTGAGGTCAGAGCTCTATTGAGCCAAATATACTATAAAGCCTTCGAAAAACTAGCCAAAGAGCTCCTCCAGATAAAGGAGTCTCTCGAGGCAATAGAGTATCTGCTTGAAGCAGACACAATAGAGGAACCTGATTAAGTAGGTAGGGAAGTGGCAGCTGCTACGGGAATTATACACAAAAGATGGATCGTACACAAATAAATTTTTACGAAAGCATAGAAAACACACTAATATAGTCGACCGGCGCCATACACCGGTCCACAAAACTGTAAATAAACGAACCCCAATCAAATCAAATGGCAATGTATACACTTACGCAATAATATTATTTTTCCTATATAAGTAGACCAGCACTATACACTGCTCTACAAACCGCAATATATAATTAGCAATTAAACAAAGCCAACCTATACACTGGCAACCAACTCTAGGCTGAATATTCAAGGTGCAATAAAAGTGGTTCGGAAACAACTATAAACTGTAGGTCCACAAAAGTCGCAATTATGTACAGATCTGCACCATTGAAAAGATCAGCAATACTGCGAAGCTCTGAAGCACAACCGGCCGATAAAACGAAAGCTAGGTGCGGCCGGGAATGTTTATGTGCAATAAAGCATAACTAAGCGGCCTTTGATTTTTTTGGCCTACCAGGGAACCCACTATGAACTGGAGATATAACAAAAGTCGTAATGTTGCATAGATCTGCAACTGAAGTAAAGTTGAGCAAAAAATGAAAGTTTTGGAGCAAAACCGGCCGATAAGGCAAAAGCTAGGTGCGGCCTGGAATGTTTTTGTGTAACTGATCGATCTTTGTTTTTTTTGGAACAACCAAGGCCGATGCGAAATCCAACTGTTTACGTCCACGATCGTGTGCTGGATTTATGTATTGCTCATCCTTAGTGTATGAAGCAGACGGGGAATGCGGCTAAAATACAGCAATGGTCTTTCAGGATAGGATCAAACGATGTTTTGACCTAACGGGCTTAGTGCCGGCTTAGTTTCCGATGTTGGTATTTGTAAATTGGCGACTTGCATGTAGCGAGACTTGCTACAAGTGGTCGACCAGCGACAATCAAATCGATGGGATATTCTGCTTTAATGTGACGGGGGCTTGGCTTTGTCGTCTGGGCTACAGAAGAAACTACTCTCAAAAGCTAAGACAGTCCTGCAAAGTACTTTCAACCCAATGCAGGAAAAGGTTCAAATTAAGAACCTAAGAGAGAGTAAGAAGGAGCTCCTTGTGATGACAGCAACCGAAGCGGGGTTACAGAGATTAAAAGCCTCCAAAAGCCTATTGGAGATATTCGAAATTTAGGAGCCAGAAAGGAAAAGTCCTTAATATTCTTAGAACTCCTTAATATACGAGCAAATTAAGGAGTTAGCCTCAATGAGCAAACAATTCTCACAATTCTTGAAACCCCGTTTACAAACGGGCAAGAGAAGCGATGCAATCACAAAATGGGTTGTGGAAGTCGCCCCGGAAACCAGGGAGAAACTGATACAGTGCAAAACAGTCTACGTCGAATGGCTCTCTTATCGCTTGTAGGAATACGTAACCAAGTATTGTAGGGTAGAACAATGCTACTATCACCATAGTCAGACGGGACATGGCAGCAAAGAATGCAAGAATAAAGAGATAACACCAAAGTTGGTCAATTGTCAGAAGGCTAAGAGACCGCATAATCATAGCTCAATGGGCAACAAATATCCAGCAATCAAGGCTGTCATGGAACCACAGATTATAGACAGTAGAGCATGAAAGAATTGATGTGGGCCTGTTCTGCACTTCGCACAGCTAAGCACCATAAGAGCGCGCAAGGTCACTCTCCAGATAAGATTGAAATGTATAGAAAATAGAATAGACATACTGCTTCTCCAGAAGCCATTATCAGCGCAGCGGCTGAATAGAGATACTCGGCCAGCGCACAAAAATGGTATGTGTGCCCGGGGATGTCCCCTGGGCGACGATAGTCCTCAATCCTGAAGTGACAGTACTAATGCTGATGCACCTCGCCAACTCCAATCCAAACTGGAGGGCGTCGAGTATACCCCAATATGCGTAATCACCCAGACCACGAGGGGAACGCCCACGGTCACTCACACAGAAGAACTCGCATTTCAAGTATGAAACCGGCCGGCACCAATGAATTAGCGCGAAGAGCCATTATACTTGCTCTGTTTTGGGCTCGCATAAACACAATCCTCTCTTAACTGGTGCAGCGTAATTTTTTTCCTATTATAGTTCTCGTTTATCTTCCGTTAGTGTCCATTGATCCTCGCCAACTATGCGGTTGCCCCCTCAAAAGAATTCTCTATATATAATTAAATGCATCATAGTTATTCTGATCAACCACGATGCGGTGGTCACAAGGAGAGAGATATGCATGGTCGAGCTGTTAGTCTCCGGCTACCAGTGACTGGAGAAGGGCGCGTGTGATGGAGAGTGCGAAAGTCGCGCCCGATCGAGTATCACACTCCAGCAGAAAGAGCCGGCGCATGATTTATCTATCAGCCGAGCGACCGTTACAAGTTTTCCACCGCAACTGTTTTCTTTGGTCTCCTTGCAACGATCTGGCGCTTCGTGCTCGTGCGGAGCAGCCGACTCGAAGACGGACCTGCCTGCCTCTCTGTAAGGCCTATCATCGCGTCTAGCCAGCCACTTGCCGCGGTTTTCCGGTTGGCGCATTCGCATTTCTGCGAGCTTGACATCGAGCACTGGATGAACCATTCCATCCGAATTATAAGCGACAACTCTGTTTTATCTCCCTCTCTCTTTCTCTCTCTCTCTCTCTCTCTCTCTCTCTCTCTCTCTCTCTCTCTCTCTCTCTCTCTCTTGGTCTTCCTGATCTTCGCGCGCGCCGTGATTGTTTTTTTTTTTGTGGCAATCTATTTCAATATATACCTATATATATAGATATCTTAAAAATCTTTTCATCTATATGTTTGCATATTTGACTTTTTTATTTCAATTGTTTTCATTCGGTATTAATTATCTAGTATATCGTTATCTAACTACAATAGCTCTACGATTATGATACTGGTAGATTGAATAATATTGCTAAACCAAATCATACGCTGCTTATATTGTTGCATACATACTGTTACGGTCTGAGCTGATATTTATTTCTGATCCTTAATTCTACCATCTACTGTGAATAACTAGACCGCTTGAAGCAGTCTATCGACCAGATGCGTCCACAATTGGTCAACAGAAAGGGTGTAGTATTCCACTAGTACAATGCCAGATCACACACTTCATTGATGACTCGTCAATAGAAACTACGGGAGTTCGTATGGGAAGATTTATCGCATCCACCATATAGCTCTGACATAGAGCCAAGTGATTACCATATGTTCCTGTCCATGTCGAACACCTTTGGTGGTATAAAATTGGACTCAATAAAGACTTGTGAAAAGTGGCTGTCCGAGTTCTTCGCAAATAGGTAGAGAGGTTTCTACGAAAGGGGTATTATGAAGTTGCTGTCTAGATGGAAACAGATTATCGAACAAAACGGCGCATATTTGAACTAAATCCGACCAATGTAATACTTTTTACAAAGCATTGAATCAAAAGCAAAAAAGCGGAAGGGATATATTGGACAACCTAATATTTAAAAAGATAAACAAGGAAAGCATTAAACAAAATGAACGATAATACTTTGTTAAACATACAGTACCATTCCAACCGTCCACTTATTTGGACATAATAAGAGTAATAATATAATATAATAATAATTAATATAGGGTTAGTCTTTCTGAAAAGAATTGAAAACAATTCAGTCTAATTTTTGGATTTCTTTCCTCATTAATAATTTTAAAAAATCCCAATATTTATTCAATTATACATACATAATGTCAATGCACAAAATAAATGTGATATGCATAACAAAAATAATGTTCAAATGCTAAGTTATATTTTTCTACTAATTCTAAATGCTTAAATATATATTGAAATATTTACAAAAAATTTTTAGGTCACAGCTAAAAAGAAATTTCGTTGTCCAGAGTGTGTAAATACAGAGATGTTATCAACAGATTTGACACATATGTTAGAACGAACGCAATGTATCAATAAATTTACTCAAACTTTCGGACGAATGCCTTTACTATCAGTTGAGTTCCGAGCAGATCCTGTACTATATAAAGACAGCATTCCTGATAAATTAAAACGTTTTAATCAAATTGGAAGCTTATAATAACATTTTTTTATATAATATAGATTGGTGTTTCATTTTATATGTCATAATTCAAGTTTTGGTGTATACGAATATTTGAATTTGTATTGAATATTTTTGTTTATATTGAAAATATAACGCATAATTATATCAAACTTTTCAAGCATCAAATTAAATCTAAAATAAGATTCATTATGTTCATTCATCAGATTCATTACCTAATTGTAAGTATACTCTTTTATAGACTGCAAGACCGGTAAAAATATTGGATATTCTCTGCATTTGTTATTCCTTCAAGAAGCATAAAGATATTTAATAACAGTCGAAAAAGGAGAATAGCATTTTATTTGTGAATATATATTTTGAAGTTAATAGTTTCCAAAAACAAACTTATACCGTATTGTTGAGTCACAGTTTGAATAAAATTATCAGAAAATTCTAACAAAATAATGATGAAAAATACGGTTTTAATAGTGTGATGATTAGCTTACACAATGAGTACATTGTCGTATGGGCTGTCACACGTTATAATAAAAATTAAATATTTGTAATTTGTTAATAATTTGAAATTATTATCATAAAAATTAATATTTTATTTGTAGGTTATTAGAAACTGTAAAGTTTTGCATATTACTGAGATTATGGAATAGAATAAAAATAAGTCGTTTTGCAGCCGATAATATGATGCTTATGTGATGAATAACCTTTCTATCAAATATTCAAGGAAATAAACGTTCAAAATAAAATCTTATATATATATATATATATATATATAGTATAAATAAGAAAATCTTCTATATATATATATATATATATAATTATTTAAATTATTTAAATATATATATTATATAAAATTACCGATCCTCGGTGAAAACCGAGTGTTCGCGCGCGACAGCGAAGATGCGCGAAGCGCGAGCTGCGAGAGTCGCGATTATCGCGAAGAAGGAGGACACGAGATAAGAAGACGCTCTTCCACGCTCAGCTACCGAAGGACGAGGTCGAAAAGGGAGAGAGCCCCATCCAAACTATCACCAGCTTCCCGGATATCCGGCTGATCCACCTGACTATCCCAGCGATATCCCGTAGCTGCACAATCGTTGCTCGATTGTACTATACAGCGAGATAAGCGGAGAAGAAGAAGAAGAGTCAGAGAAGGAAGGAAGCCATTGAGATCTGAAAGATAGTGAGAAAAAGAGAGAGAAGGAAGGAAGAAAGAAAAGAGAGACCAAAGGAAAGAAGTTCGGCACGAGAGGAAGCTACAGTGTAGGTCCATCCCAGCAAGTAGTTTCATATATTTATTATAAGTAAAAGAGTGCGTGTCCCCGCGACTAAGCGCGCCATGCTTGTACGGCCGCTCCGCGTCCCCGTAAGATAGGTTGTGCGCGTCATGTCTTTTCCCCCTTTCCACTCCCTGCCGCTGATATTCCCCCGCGCCCGTGGAATCCGCTCCCGAGTTAGCATGTCGTCGCCGCGCGTTGTATATTTATCTTGTTTTATGTAACTGCTATCATCGTTATGTCAAATTTAAACTTTGCTGCGAAACGTGAACGAGTAAATAAATGTCTGTTTGATGTACATATATATTAGAGCCGTGTTCGTTTCCGAATACCGTTCCCGTATTCGCCCGTTTCACGTCCAGCGCAGTGGGCATGCAGCTAATAGTTAATACGTAAGTACACGTTTACAATATATATATATATATATATATATATATATATATATATATATATATATATTACAGATATATAACCGCTGCTTTGTTTTGGTTTTTATATTATTTATAGTTTTTTATGTAAGCACGTTATTGTCTATCCACTAAATTGACTCATGGAAAATTATGGAAATTAATTCTACTCAACGAAAGTTTGAATTTAACGTTTGGAAGAATGGACAACTCATTTGTCATTTGCAAAAATGGAAACTGTATATAGATGTATAAAATTGGAAAACAAACAATAGAAATTGCACGAAATGCGTTGCATGTTAAAACTTTCGGATACATGTCAGTTTGAGTCTCTCAGCACTCTGTTTCTTCTGTCGATGTAATATTTGCTACATGTATACTAGCCTCTTCTGATTAGAAGAATATATTACTGTACCATAAATCTGAAAAAAATACTCTTCGAAAAAATTGATTATAAATATTTATGCTGTGCGTCTTTGACTTTATACTTTATGAGTCTCTAATTTAAAGCTTAAGTTTCGGAGTTTCCGTTTTCAAACAGCATTCTTAGTTTCAATTTTAATACATCCGGAGCGTCCTAGCGACTTGAGAGTTTTGAGATCGCCTGATTCTATTTGTATTTCTGAATTGAAACCGACCAGTGCCATCCAGTTTTCTGAAAATTCCCACACTATTGATATAATTCTTGTATTAGCCGTCTATAAATATAAATAGTTAGGTGGACATAATATGTATGTTCAAACGACAACAGCTCACTATTATGTGGTCTAAATTCCCTATAAGGCCTGGGCTACTCAGACACAACACATTATCGTCGAAATGAAAGGTATAGAGATAAGACATATGCAAACTACCGTTGGTAGTTAGCAGATGAGTTTGGTACAAATGTAAATCTCCGTATAGTCTATTACAGTTACCGCACGGTCTTTCAATTTAACTGCATTCTATATAACTTCTAGCGAAAATTTTTTATACAGCTTTAAATCATTTAATAGTTATATTTATTACAGTTTTATGGAATTTTTCATCTGTGCCGTTCAACTCATGTACATTAGTAGGATATTTATTTATAACAATATTTCTCTCTTCTGTAAAATTGCATATATTTTTGATCGAATACTCCTTACCTTTATCAAATCTGAGATTTTTAATTTTTTTTATTTGTTGTTTTCTACTTCATTTAGAATTGAACCAATCCATCAAAGGTCATGTTTTTTTATATACTATATACTTTAACTAACAATGCCCAACAGAAAATATTTTTCCTGTTGAAGTCAATAAAAACATTTATTAATTTAATTCAGTACAGTGAACATATGCACAATTTATAACATACATTGATAATATATGTTTCTGGCATAACTGGATGAATGAATACGGTAATAATATTCTTTTTACTGGATTCTTGGATTCCGATGCAGAATTACTTATTTTTGTGAAAGCATGCTTTTGATTTACAATAAACTCTATTTAAATAATTTGTTTTATTACTTTTAAACAAAAATAGATTTCTCTGTTTTTGTATTTACTTGTATTATATAAGTATTTGTATTTTAAAATTACTTATTAAGTCTATATATTAATAGAATCTTTGTGACTCTACAAAGTAGTAGTAACAACAGAAAAATGAACGTATAAAAAGGTATAAACATTTTAACTGTTGGGTGTGCAACTAAGTTTTCCACATTTTTTAAAAGATGCCGTGTATACGTTAAAAGAATCGAGACTATATCAGAATTTTGCATGAAAAAAATTTTTTTGTTGCGTATATTTAGTATTTCGTACTTATTCTTTCGGGGAATCTATCGTCTCTCTTATGTAGCGTATAAGAGAAAACAACCATAATAGTCCCTCGCACATGTAAGCAGTCTAACTCGATAAATTAATTATACTTAAATCGGGGAAAACGAATTGAACAATGATATAAAGGAATTACCAACCCAAGTGTGCTACAACTTTATAAGTTGACCACACAACTATGATGGAATTTCGCGTGTTCCAATTCTCAATTGATTGATCTGTTCGGGATTTTTTATTAATTCGCTTTCCCGATTTCATAGATGTATTCAAACTGTATATTTAATAGATTACTAACCGCACAAGTTCGGGCTACATTGATAAGTAACTTACTAAATTAATAACGTAAGAGATATCAATGGCCAACAATTAAAAAAACTATATTGGAGCTCGTGTTCAAACCTCAACAGAATTTTTATCTTCTATATTAACATACTATATTGTGAGGTCCGGACGTATAGTGCCACGCGGAAATATAGACGGCTATTCGATGACAAGTAATCACCGTAGGCGCCTCTTGAACTTCTTTGGCCTACGCATGTACGCCATGAAGCCGGAGATACACGGGCAGTTCACGAAACTTTTCCGTAAGCGCGGTGTGATGCGTTGAACACGCTGTTGGGTAAGACCACTTCCGATAAGCTCTATTCCAATGGTTAGGTTTGGATAGGAGACGGTCCAATATCCCCTATGGGTAGCAGTGGCGCGAGTTTTTTCAGTCTTCAAAGTACTTCTTAAGACAGTGCGCTTGTTTTCAGCGGAAACCGCAATGCCAAGCAGCAATGTCTTGCCTGCCTAGCCAGCGTCTACGGCCCTGAAAATGAGCGCATGTATCGCGATTTAAATGGTCCACAGGTTAGGAATTAATCTGAGTTTGATTTTAACTTACTTTTATTCGAGTATGAATACAAAGAAACCATTACAAGTCTCGAAATTAGCTGAATGCGTTCCAAACAAACGCGACTGGTAGTCTGCTTTCCACAGTTTCGAGGGCCCGTATTTACAGTCCGAGTCCGGCGCCGCCGAAATTTTCTCCGCAGAAAATTACATGATGGTGGGTAAAGGAAGAGACGTTTTTCTTCATAGCAAAAGCTAGCCCTCCGTTGATCTCGTACAATTATTATAATTATTTTCGATTTCGGAGGTCTAAACTGCTTTAAAAACTTTGTAGCAAACTACATTATATTGATAAATCTAGACATCATTAGTTAAACTTAAATTTATTAATTCAAATGCTAATAGTAGTGCTGTATGTCAATGAGAAATAATGTTCATAATAATAAAAATAAGAATTGTAATTGTAATAATAATTCTTGTATATATTAAACTATATGTAACTTAAACATGTCCATTTTATTTAACCGTAGACATAATAATATTGATATTCATGATAGTAGCGCTAAAAATAACAATAACAGTATTAATTAAAAAAGAATAATAAAGAGCGCTGAACATTGATTGTGTAACCTACTAATAATAATAGTAAAGAAAATTATTAATGAATAATGCTAGTAGTAACAGTGCAAATTGGGAGTACAAACGATAATAATTTTTTATGACGGAGGAGAAAAATCTTTTATGGATTCGAGAACCGATCCCCAGGTATGTGGAGATAACCTACACAAAGACATATACACTAAAAATCTGCTTTCTTGGTTTATTCCCTCAACTGTTTCCCGCAGCTCTGAAAAGAGCTGCAAGCCAGAGTCGGCAGGTGTGCACCGAGGAGATGCACCACTCTCCCTAGCTCAACCCCCCGCTCTGGAAACTGTCAATTAGGCATTACTTCGGAGAAGGGGCCAGGATGTTAATGTTTTGGGTGCCATCAGATCTCAGCCAAAAGTAAGAATCTAGGGAAGGTTCGCCTTCTTCAGCCTTCGGGCATCCTTGACGAAACAGGCAGCCCTTTCCGATGGCTCCTGGCTGGAGAGCATCAGGGAGACGATACCTTCCGGGGTGACCCGTCCAGCATCTACGTACGTTCTGTCTAGGCCCATTCTTATTGGCCACCAATCTACTTAGAACCTTCGTCTTTTCTGCTACCTTATTCCTCACGTTTTGTAGGTGAAACCAGAAGCTTAGCTGCGTATCGTAGGTGACCCTAAGATACTTAACTTCATTTCTGGTCTTTCCGTCCCATCATTTTTCATCATCGAGACCACCATTTCTATAAGTCTACAAGTCAGCAGCAATCAGTCGGTCGTTTGCTGCGCGATTTACAGTCTGAGGTATGTCATCCATTCAGTCACCCGTCTCATAACCTGATTCAGTTTTAAATGCATCAAGTGATAGTCGCGCGCAACTATCACGGCTGCGACAGCGTCAATATTGGCGACCAGCTGTATGCCCAAGGGTATGTCCAGTCTCAGTAAGCCATAGTACTCTTTGTTCCAGAAGTCGAAGCCCAGAATCGTTCCCTGCGCCATCCTCACTGTCACACGTTTCCACTGCTTTCAGTCGAATTTCTCGTACGTCTTCGATCTCATAGATAGTCCCGTATGTTACATAAAAAGTAGTAGTCCATTTTGAAAGTAGTCTCTAGCGCTGACAGTATGTCTGTCCATTTCACGGAGTAGAAGACATTTGGGACGTCTAGGATGGCCAGTAAAATCAGTGGTCTGGTCGCATGGCAGCACCTGTTGACCGAATGAAAGATGTTCGTTACGTCACCTAGAGCCCCGATTATCGACCATCCTTTTCTAAATCCGCGTCGTTGTTCGGATAGGTCCTGTAATTGCCTGTAGTAGTCGTAGTCTTAGCAGCAGCTCCAAGAGATTCCCTGTCCTATTAAGTTGGCAGAGAGGTCTGTCCGAAGAAGGAAAATTAGGGTTCCCTTTAGTCTTAATGATGAGAACTAATCGAGCCTCCTTCCAGAGTTTGCTGAAAACTCCCTCCACCAGACATCCATTGTACAAGTTCAAGGAATATTCGGGCTGCGTAAAGAGACCACCCGAAATACTACGCTAGGTATGCCATTGGGATCTTGAGCCTTGTTAGGCTTCAACGCATTCGAAGTCTTATGGAGCTATTCCTGCGTGAAGAGAAAGATATATGTCTCTGTCGTTTCGTTCATTACGTCCATTCTGTCTGGATGGGTCGAAAAAGGCCTCGGACTATTCCTTCCATCATTTCCAATGACTCGCGTCCAACACCGTTTCTTATTATCGGTGATCTCGAATCTCGGCGAATCCCGGCTTCGCCTTGACTTCCGGTTTGTTGAACTTTCCGTCTCAGCTTCAAACAGGTGCTTCTGAGATCCACGATCTGCTCCGTCCACTAGTATGTCTGTCCTCTGTTGCGTTGGGAAAACTTGTCGTCGCCGCAGCTAACGCCTACACCCAGTTTCGATTTGTAGGCTCTTGAAGCACCTTCTGTGTGGGAGGTTCTACATTTTGCAGCGAGTTCAAGGCCAAAGTTACATTTGGTATGGGATTACCATAACCAGGTCGTCTGTACGTTGGTGTTATTCTTCGTAACATACTGCCAGGTCCAGCCTTGCGGCCATCTCCAGTAGTAACCGTCTCCACCTATTTTTCGATGGCATTCCCTACTCGACCGCTCACGCTTTAAATTCGCCCTCCAAGATCACATCACCAGGGATTTTCCGTACAGAGTGCTCGATTTTCTAGAGTGTAGCCACATTCTCATAATCACTGTAGTCTGGACTCAAGTAAATGTTGACATAGGTAACACCATCGACCCTTGTCAAGACACAGTTCTCCTCAAGCCCGCTCCGTACGATATTCGACGGGCCTTTCCCACGAAACCAGACTGTGGACTTACCTGAGCTGCTAGCGAGCCAAGTCGGTGAACGTTTGTTTTTGTACTGCTCACTAATAAGGAGAACGTCAGTGACCAATTCCATCGCAATCTGCAGGAGCAATGCGCCAGCTACACTACTCAAATTCATATTGCATTGGAGTATCATCATCGTCATTATATGGCTATCTTTGTTTTCAGTTCTGGCAATGCTACCCTGAACACCGCACATGAGGACGAGCCGGGAAACTGTCCTCTGTCTTGAGTCTTATCACCAGTGCAAGGGTAACACTCTCCACGACTCTTACGAATTCGCAGACCAACATTCTCTGCCATCTACTATAAACATCGAAGACGTAGGCCCAACGCTCCGCGATCCGTCCCGGTTCCTGCTTTAACTTGCTCACGATGTCGTCGTCGGTGGTGATATAGTCCAGGTCCAGGCGGCTGACCCTCAATCAGATTGACCATGATCGCTTCTCTCATAACTTTAAAATTAGGGCGATCAGATCCGCGGTCTGGGATCCTCCATTGGATCCTTTCTCTCATTTATTGATATAATAATAATAATACTAATACTGATAATAATAACAATAATAAGAAATAAATAGAACTGCATAATTTAACTTATACAAATAGATTTTTCAACTAATATTAGTATTAATAATACGAGGGTGGATTGATACGTTGCCGGCCTGAACAAGAGATCGCGCCACTATAGGCGGAATTCTATAGTACCACCCTTAAATAGCTTCTAGCTATAGTTTCAGTCCGATCGTCATGTTAGTTTAGGTTTGAGAGCAAGCTGAACAACACACCTCTGTGTTTTTCGTAAAAATGGTAAAGCTGGAAAAACGTGCTGTCATCAAACACTTTTATTTGAAGGGGTTAACGCCAAAGGAAATTAAAGAAAAGATGGAGTCACCACTAGGGACATCGTCCCCATCATATTCAACCGTTAAGCAGTGGATTTCCGAGTTTAAAAATGGTCGTGTGAGCACCTCTGCTGAGCCTCACTGAGGACGCCCCATTGAGGTCACAACTCCAAATACGATCGAAAAAAATCAATCAAATAGTGCTGAAATGCTAAAAGTGCGTGAGATAGCTGAGACCTGTACGATGTCATATGAACGTGTACAAAATATTTTGCACCAATATTTGTATATGGAAAAGTTCTGTGCAAGATGGGTGCCGCGTTTGCTAACAGTCGACCCAAAATTGATTCGAAAGAACATTTCTACCGCCAATTTGGCGTTGTATAAGCGTATTCCAAGGGAATCTTTTTGTCGATTCGTAACCGTTGACGAAACTTGGGTCCACCACTACACTCCTGAAACCAAACAACAGTCTATACAGTGGATTGGACCAGGGGAACCAACTCCAAAGAAGGTAAAAACAATTTTTTCGGCGAACAAGCTTATGGCTACTGTTTTTGCAATGCAAAAGGTATTATTTATATACATTATTATTTATGTCACCTTGAAAAGAGTAAAACTATTATTGATTACTACTACGCCGCCTTATTGCAACGTTTGAGCCGCGAAGTGAAAATTAAACGACCTCATCTGGCGAAGAAATAAATCTTGTTTCATCACGATAACGCACCAGCCACACGTCAATCGTTGCGATGACTATCATCAACGATCTGAAGTTTGAATTGATGCCGCACCCTCCGTACCTTCTAGACCTAGCCCCGAGTGACTATTATCTGTTTCCTAACCTCAAAAAATGGCTTGGCGGTAAGAGATTTGCGGACAATGAAGAAGTAATCGAATCTGCGAATGGGTATTTTGAGGAGCTTGACGAATCAGTATATAGAGGTGGCATTACTAGACTAGAACACCTCTATGAGAAATGTATCAGCCTTGGAGGAGATTATGTTGAGAAATAAAAAAAATTCTTAAAAACGTTGTTTTTCATAGTCAGGCCGGAAACTTATCAATCCACCCTCATAAACATGTTTAATAATAATTTAAACGTATATTCTTGGAGATACTGATTGAAATGTTGATAATATTAATAAACAATAATAGGTAAGTAATGAATTTAACCTACATACATGTTTCATTCTATTAATAATATTAAACAGAGTGCATAAAGATTCCAGAGAATCTTGGCGTATATTTTGAAATACATATTATTTGGCTACGTCGTTGAGTCTTCCTTTCGTGAATCTTTATATCATCGTCGGATCGAACATTTCAGTTGCGCTTAATTGCTTCGACATATTCGTCTATAAAGAGGGGATGGATAAATAACGCATTAGCGCGCCTTCCAGTCCATTGTGAGTTTTCCATGGGAAGACGGTACAATCGACGGGGGAGTAGAGAGCCTCTCGATCCGCAAAGCCTGCATATAGGCCGCTTCGTGAAGGCCACGTCTGGTCCGATTTTTTTATGATAGAAAGACGTGCGCCGCGCAGGCATTTGAGACTTAAGCTCGTCGGCAGGCGGGACGTAGACAGTTTATATATACAAATATATAACCGTATTTACTTCTATATACTGTGACCGCCCTTTCCAGACGTTGTGCATCTTACAGTTTTGGGAACTCTGCACTATAACTCAAGAGATGAAGATAAGAAAGAAAAAGCACAGCCTGATCACTGGAGCGTCGACGTTGGGCCTATCTGGGCAGGGGTCGCTCAGTCCGCACATGGCGGCCGCGCGTCTGAACGACAGTGTCGCGCGAGCGTTCCGACGGTGCACCTCCGTTTTGACTGCAGTACAGAAAAGCGGGCAACCCCACCAATTTACTAATACCAACCAACCGGATTTACCACTCATACTTCGTAAGTTATATTGATAATAACAATAACAATATTAGAAAGCTATTTATTAATTATAGAAGTTAAGATTATAAATTATTAAAAACAGGAGTGGTATACAAAATAAATTATAAAGATTGGGACAAATATTATATTAGACAAACGAGAAGATACCTAAAACAAAGAACATATGAACATCAATATAGCTTACGATGCATGAATGATATATCCGGGCTAAAATAGCATTGTTTACTCTTTAGTTTACATTCCTTCGATTTTGAAAATGTAAATATTTTAAATTTATTTAATTTTATAGTGGGGATGGGGATAGATTTTTCAATTTAAGTTAGTTCCTGAGGATGAACCGTAGTGGTTCGAAACATCGGACACCAAGATGATTCTAACTTTAAGGTGGTGGAGGCAGTCAGGTTGTCCTTTACTAACATAGAATATTGCTTTTATTATTTCTATTTAATTATTAATTGTATTTTATTTATATTTGTAATTTATTATAGTAATAAAATTTATTTCAGATTCTACGAGGTTGAACATAAGCAAGTACATTCTGACCGTCATTATTTTAGCTAATATATTATATTATAAGGACCGTAATACCGATAAAATATTTATTAACTTAATTCAGAACAATGGATATAAGTACAATTTGAATTATAATTTACAAATTTATCCTTTTCATTATTTATAGCTACATTTAATCGAACTGTAGCTTTACCTTTTATTTGAGTCGTTCCGCTATGCACTAAATTTAGATTTTCACTTCTGGTATATAAATCTGTGAAGTTAATATTATTGTTTAACAAATGCGCTGTATATTTGCTGTCCAAGACCCAAGTATTATTGTCATTGGGTGAATAGTTGTTTAAATCTCCAGTAATGGCGCAAAATACTTATTCGATACTTACAGCTTTCTTTCTGTATTGGTCTTAATAATACTTGATAGTCTTGTTAGTATTATTAATATTCCATTACGATACCTACTAATCTTATTCCTCGTATCATTATTGATTAAAACTATTATTATTATTAAATTTATTATTATTATTAATACTAATATTATAAATAAAAGAACTTTGACGCATTGTTATATTTGATTTACAAAAATATTTCCAAATACTTAATTATGTAAATAAATAAATATTTATGCACGAATTTATTTTATTTGTTTATTGTTTATTATTTGATGAATAAAAATAGTATATTTGTATCAATTAATACTTGTCCATTCTAAAGATTATTTTATTTGAATATATAATTATTATTAGAAACTATATTTATATTCTTTGTTAAATAATTAATTATATATTAAAATTAAAATTAATTATTAGGAGTGTGAATAAGTCTTTCCCGTTTTTTGTAAGAGATGGCGCCACCAATACTGTGCGAGTATTCAATGGTTACATATGTCATAATCAAAGCTTATTCATATGTCAACAATTCCATACTAACACATTAGTTAAAATTTTTTCGCATCATAAATTTTTGATATCGTGAAAATGTCGAAATTTGAGCCGAGTCGACGTCATTTGCGGGAAGTTTCACTTTATTGGTTCAATTTGAAGAAATCTGCTGCCGAGACGCATCGATTGCTTCAGGAGGCTTATGGAGAAGGTTGTGTCGATGATTCAAGTGTTCGCTGATGGTTTCGACGCTTCAAAAGCGGTGATTTCGACGTGGAAGACAAGGAGCGTTCCGGGCGGCCGCAAATCTTTGAAGATCGAGAATTGGCGACTTTGCTTGATGAAGATTCTTGTCAAACGCAAGAAGAACTTGCTGAAGCATTGGGAGTTGACCGAACAACCATTTCCAAGCGTTTGAAAGCCATGGGAATGATCCAAAAGCAAGGAAATTGGGTGCCGTACGAACTGAAGCTGAGAGACGTCGAACGGCGTTTTTTCACTTGCGAACAGCTGCTTCAGCGACATAAAAAAAAGGGTTTTCTACATCGTATCGTGACTGGCGATGAAAAGTGGATACGTTACGATAATCCGAAGCGAAGAAAATCATGGGGACTACCCGGCCCTGCATCATCATCGACGGCCAAGCCAAATATTCATGGCGCCAAGCTCATGCTCTGTATATGGTGGGACCAGCTAGGTGTGGTTTACTATGAGCTTCTGAAACCGAATTAAAGGATCACAGGCGAGGTCTATCGACGACAATTGATGCGTTTGAGCCGCGCATTGCGAGAAAAACGGCCACAATACTCCGACAGGCACGACAAAGTTATTTTGCAACATGACAATGCTCGCCCACATGTTGCACCGCCGGTGAAAACATACTTAGAAACGCTCAAATGGGAAGTCCTACCCCACCCGCCGTATAGTCCAGACGTTGCTCCGTCTGATTACCATCTCTTCAGATCGATGACGCATGGCCTGGCTGACCAGCACTTCCCTTCCTACGAGGAAGCCAAAAAATGGGTCGATGACTGGATAGAGGCCAAACCGGTCGAATTTTTTCGCAACGGGATTCGTATGTTGCCAGAAAGATGGGAAAAAGTTGTAGCTAGCGATGGCCAATACTTTCAATAATACATTTGTAACCATTTTTTCACAATAAAGGCTCAAAATTTGAAAAAAAACGGGAAAGACTTATTCACATACCTGATATATAAATGTAATTTAATTAACGAAATGCATACATTATAATATTTAACTCGATTTAGAATGTTTTTTTAGAAATTCTATATTTACCATGAATATATAACATTACCCCTTTCTATTACACATTTTAAGTATAGTTTTAATTTAAACAATCTGTAAAATTAAATAATAAATTATAAAAGCGTTATTATTATACTAATTATGTAAGGCACACATGTTAAAAACAACCTTTATTGTTGTAACCGTTCGTGTCCGGTGTCCGCTAATTCATGGCCCCAGCTCAGCACATCTTGGCCCCTGATCGCTTAACAGGCCACCAGGTCCTTTTCACGGATCCCCGACACACTCGTTCTACTTTTATGTCCGCTGCACAAGCATAGCTCCAGCTCAACACGCCTTGACCACTGGTCGCTTAGCGGTAATCTATTACGGGCTGCACACTATAAAGTCCGCACATGCGTTAAATATAGTCATAGCGTCTAATGTAGTTTTTGTGTAATGCTAAAATGTTCCGATTATTCGTGTGCTTTGGACTTAAGATTTACTTAACAAAAGGTTTATTGATCGCAGCTTAGGGGGCGGGTTGGTCCAAGAAATTATTTACCTGAAATTAACCTAAGAGACCCCGCATCTACTCATCTCTTCCTCTGAACATTTACTGCCGGAATAGTACATGAACTTCATGGCCAATAGAAATTCATGTTGGAATTTTCATCATTCCCCTCCCTTTCTAATTTGGAATGTGTCCTTTCAACTCCGAGATGTAGAAACAACACGAAAAATCAGATCTATTTTGACCACCACGCGAGAAGCACTTATACAATTTGTTTAAGACATCATTCTAACTATGATTCGTCTTATATGGATTCTCAAAAAGACCAGTGATAGGCGATGGGTACGGCTCCCTCTCTCTCTCTCTCTCTCTCTCTCTCTCTCTCTCACTATCATAAATGCACATTGAAGCTTTATGATAGTATACTATCATTATTATGATAATAACATTGTAGACAGCACGGCGAGTCTATGTCAAGGGTAACCAGCAGTCCGACCGGACGAAAGTAATGATTATCTAGTTTCGTACTCCTGGCCGCTTTCACCACCTCAAGGATAGCATCCACCGTCTCCCGTCTCTCACTGAAGCCGTAATATCTGTCGGGCAAATCGCCGGCAGCCACCACAGCTTAAAATAGAGGTGGTTTCAGCAGCTTTTATGAGCTTACGAGTTTACTCACAGTGTGCAGTATGCACAGAGTCAGTAGTTTGACGATGCCTATGGATAAGTTGTCGATAAGTAAAAGTCTTGCTTCCTTTCAACCAGAATAAAATATCCAGCTTTGAAGCAAGAGTTGTACACCATCAAAAGAAGTTTGGGATTCTTGTTCCGTATGCTGGCAACCACTCATGTCAGCTCCTCTCTGCTGAGCAATGGGGCATCCAGTTCCCCTTCCGGTGTTATTAATTTATATCTATCGGAATACTCTGGAAACAAGGTGTCTACGATACTCTATAGAGTGCTCGTATCCAGGGAGCTCGCGTTTCCGCTTGTTCCCAGTTTTCGAGTGATTATCCTCTACCCCGAGCCCCATGGATCTTCGGATCAGATCCTCACAAAGCAACTTTCAGCAACGGCGTTTTCTCGCCTCAATTCCCCGACGAAGGGTTTTCTTATATAGCTTGAGTTCCGCCCTCAATGTCATATGCGTGCTTTCTAGCTCTCTGCGCAAGATTTCTATGATGCAGACATTTGCACCTCAGATCGACGATTGCCTGTTTCCGTCAATATATAGGACGTCTGCTCTCTCGTACTGCCTTGCGTAGCATCGCGTCATCACAACTCTGGCGAATCATGCGCATCGTCGTGCGCATAATCGCGCCTGCTCGCTCAGGTGGCGATAAACCATTTGTGATACTTGTAATGTTTCGCTGCCCGCGTTCAATACCATTTGAGGGGGCCCTAGCGAGTTCACTCCTGTAGCTGGCAGGCGCTCATCACATACGCGGAATGTGATGTACTGATGATCGCTGGCCGTATAGCCCTCGATCACCCGCCAGTCCTGGATTCTCGAGGCGAGAAAATAAATAAAAAAGTATATGAAATTAAATTCATAAATATTTTTATCTATTTCTGTTTTATAATCTATATAATATCATATATTAGCTAAAATAATGACAGTCAGACTGTCCTTGTTTATGATTTCCCCTGTAGCATCTGAAATAAAACTTATTACTACAACAAATTATATCAGAATATTAAAAATAAAAATAAAATTACAATAATCAGTAAAAAAATATATGTATCTTGAGAAATAATTCTTAATGGATGATTTAAAAGATATACATAAAGAGTTGATAGTTTCTCGATTACACTTGATTAAAGTGTTTCCCGTTTGTGCTAACTAAAGGTACATAATTACATATTTTATTTTAATATTGACTAGGATAAAAGATCAGAATCAAATGGTAGGATCAAGGCCTATAAAATAATTGTGATACACATTCTCTGATTTTATACGGTACAATTGCAATATTTAATTTAAGTAAATAAGCACACTTAACAATTAATATAATAACAATTTTTCAAATAATTGTATCAACATTTGCAAATCTTATAACAGTTTTATATCTTTCTATAGACGTATCAATGTTACTGGTAATTTTTGGTATTAAACATTCTAAAGATTCTTTGGATAATAATGGATTAATTTTATATGCTTTACAATTTTTTTCATAACGTAAATTTCTAGTTTTATCTTGTCTACCAAAATTATATTTTAAATCTACTTCTTTTTTTTCTTCCAAACTTTTAACTAATATTTCAGGAGAAGAAATTGAATTAGAATTTTTAAATTTATATAAAAGCGAATTGGATGAATCTAAATTTGCAAAATGATATCGAGGTACTTTGTGTTGATTTACACAATTGTACATTGGTAAATAAGAGGGATCTGTAATCATTTTAGATATTCTAACTTTAGAATATTCACCTTGTTCCTTTTCTTCATTAGGTACTACCGGAAATACAAATTTGGGGTTTTTTTTTTCATTTACAGATGCTATTATAAACATCTTATTTTCATAGCTTTTATTACAAACAATCATTTTATTTATATTTTGAGTTTTGATGAATAATTTATTTGATGTTTCTGAATCATTATGGAAAGAATTGGAATGCATATTAGTATGTAGATCCATTAACTTTCTATTGCTAAAATTTTCTTGACAAAGAGTACATTTATAAAATTTTTCTCCATAATGGGATACTTGATGAAGTTTTAACACATGGCTATATCCAAATGATTTATTACAAATTTCACATTTATATGGCTTTTCACCTGTATGTGTTCGAGTATGTACTTTTAACTGCTTCGAACAAGTGAATCCTTTTTTACACGTTTTACACATATAAGGCTTTTCACCAGTATGTGTACGCATATGAATTACTAATTGCCCACTTTGAATAAATGTTTTATTACAAAGAGAACATTTATGAGGCCGTTCACCTGTATGAATTCTCATATGCCGATGCAATTTTCCACTGTGCTCAAAAGCGGCTCCACAAACATTGCATTTATAAGGCCGTTCTTTGGTATGAATCCGACGATGAACACTAAGATTTTCCTTAACTGAAAAAAATTTACTGCAATATTCGCACTGAAATGGTTTCTCACCAGTATGAATCCTATAATGCCTACTCAAACGAGCTGGAATGGAAAATGACTTTTGACATATATTACAATAATATCGACTGTCTCCTTCTTTTTTATGTGATCGTAGATGATCTTCATATGAATATTTTCTTGAAAATATTTTTTTGCATATTAAGCACGGATATGTTTTGCAGCTTTTATTTAGAGGACTCGGCTCAATGCACGTTGTATTAAGAATGTTAAAATCTAACTTTAATTTGGAATCATTTACATCTTTGGATATAGTATAATTAATAAAGTGTTTCTCTTTGTTCCAATTGTTATCAGCTCCAACCATATTAAGTAGATGATGGGTTCATTCAAAATCTTCCTGTAAAACAGAACAGAAGTTATTCAACTTTTGTCGAAATCTTAAAGTAACTTATCTATTTTTAAATTTTGAATTGTAAAATGTAATATAAAACATAACTATATATCAGATCAAGTATTTTATAAGATTTCTAACTAGATTTGATAAATTATCTTATTATAAACTTCAAATAATTTGTTAGAAATACACAGTGTTATTATACAATGTTGTGTTGCGTCCAGCAACTATACATGTATTTTTGAGGTAGGTCAAATCGTACGGCGCGTCATTGCGTATACTTCCCGACGATTTTTAAAACGGGGGGAAGTAAGCAACGGAATCGGGAAAGGGGAGAAGGCGATACGATATTAATAAGGAGAGGGAGCGAAGAAAGTGCAGGAGGTATGGCAACGCTGTTTGTACGCCGAAAAAACAATATATATACATTGAATATACAGTCTCCAGAAAATACCAGTATATTCCTTGGAAAATTTTGGAGGCGTATAAATGGTATACAAGGGTATTCGCCAATGTATATGGGCGATTAACTGCGTAGCTCGCGCCTCCCTCCCCCAATAAAAGTCCGACCAGATGCGGCCCGAACCGTATAGTTAGGCCGCATGTCCGTCCATTGCGCGCACTGGCCGCGTCGAAATTACGACTCGGACTGAAATGCCCCTCTCTATCTCCCCCACCGATGCTATCTTCCCGAAGGAAAGTCAGAAGAAAGCGAAATGCGCGCTTGTCCGTCAGTTATGGCCCCCTTTGTATACAAATTATGAAATCCGAGAGGCCGTCGAATATGACCAACGGTTTTGACGAATGCAACTTAACAGAGAGTTTTAAAATATATGATGAAAACTCAAAGCCAAAGAAAATATTATTTTGAAGAATATTCCAGAATAAAATATGAAACGTCGATCTACGAGTAATTTATTACTACTATTATTACTACATTTATTATTATTATTAAAATTGTTATTATCATTGCTAACTATTATTATTACTTTTACGATTATAATGTAAAATATATATTTATAATCTATAATTACTACCGATTATTCAATATTTTGTTGTTCTACTATATACTCAAGAATATATGTTTATAATCAATTATTATTATAGTTATTATTATTATTATTATCATTGTTATTATTATTACTTACGATCGATAATTACTACCGATTATTTAAGATTCTAATTATTTTACTATGTTAATAGTATAGTTATAATTAATTACTATAATTATTATTATTGTTTTTCTAATATGATATTGCAAGATATGTGTTTGTAATCTAGAACTAGTACTATTAACTAAATCATACTACTACGTGGAAGAATATCGTCATCAAATTATTTTTGTTATACTGTACGAATCTTTATAATTACTAAATATCAAATATTATCTATAATGTTTAATATTGATTATCATTATTTAATAACGTTATATATATATATATATATATATAACATAAATAATCTTTTTAATTATCCTTTTCAGTTTTATTCTGAATATATATATATATATATATATATATATATATATATATATATATATATATATATAGAACTAAGATAGATTTAAGAAATTTGTAAGAGATGAACGGAGGCTGCTTTGTCTTTACGTAAAGCCCCCCTCCATTTCCCCACCACAACCGAATTTTCCGTGGAGAAAATTTCGGCGGCGTCGCGGCCCGGATATAAATATGGGCCCTCGAACACGCAAAAGTCAGACTGCCGGCCGTGTTCGATCCGCGCATAGCTTAACAGAGTTTTGTAAGAAATATATCGGTTATAATAAAAAGTAAGTTAACCCAAAATCTCGTCGTTTTTCTTTTAAATACGCGAAGCACGCGCTCAGCTTTAGGTCGGGGGACGCTAGTCTTTGCAGGCAAGAAGGACCTTGCAGTCTCCGATAAAGTTTAGTGCGGATACCTAGCGAGGTACACTGGAGGCCGAGGAAGCTCGCTCCCTTACTACCTCCTAGAGGATATTAGATCCATCGCCGCTCTAATATTCCACCGCTCGTGTTGGAGCCCGGAGCTGCCTCGAGTGTGGCCCTCACGAAGGGCGAAAATACGCGTACGCGCCGCGACAATTAATCTCGCGATCTGCCCCGCGTATCCCTGGCTTCAGCGCTAAAGCGTGGCCAAAAAAGCAAGGGAGCAAATAGCGGAAGGCAACGGCATTAAATCGCCGTCGTTACGTCCGTGTGGCACCAACGCTGTTGGACGTCACAGTTGTATTGAGATATTTCTTACTCAAGAACTTAGTTTATTTTTAACGTGGTTTAAAAGGCAAATCTTCTCTAATTCTTATGTCTACTAAGTTATTTTCGATTTTTTTATCGAATGTATAGTTGTGTGGTATTTCCTTGTAGAATTTTGTCATTTTATATCGTATTATTTCTCTAAAGAATATTTGGATCTAACCGAAATATGAACCATCAATATTCTGATTTAAAGCTTATATATTAACTACTACGTTATAGCAATAAGCTGACCGATTCTAAATATACTACCAAATAATTATCCGAAATAAACTACCTTATAATACTAAATTATAAATATAGTAAAAAATACTTTTTACACATTCCAAATTGAATTTTTTAAATTATGTATTAGGCCTAAAGTCTCCATATATGATGGTCCTGAATATAAAAAGAAAAGTTTTTATAGCTTTAATATAAACATAGATTGATATATTAATTTGTGTTTTATACTTTTTTTTAAGTTAAACATAATTGTTATGATTATTATGCTCAAGGGAAAAATATATGTATGGAGGTTTAAAAGAGAACTAGCGAGCAATGACTTTAGTGACGCAAATGGTCAGGATGAATTTTTTCATGAAAATTCGCTATTTTTTCCAGCATGTTTTTGCAAACTAGTTAATATTCAAATATATACTCTATTGTTGCATGCTCAATGAGCAAATGAATCTGCTACACAGGTAATAAAGTAAATAAATATCTTCTGTGTAACTAAAGGCATTACGAAAAGAATATAATACTAAGATAAACAAATTTCCAACATGATAAAAGCTCATATAGACAAGAAAAATGGTAGCCAAATTAGACAAATTTATAAAAAAAGCACCATCAACAATAAAAGGAACAGAAATAAGAAAGTCTAAATATAAAGAAATTTTTAGAAATACGATGAAAACTAGGAAGATTGGTAAGAAGGCAGTGGGAAGTAGAAAAATTAAGGAAATGAGAAAAAATATATATAAACAGCGCTGATATTTTAACGAAGCAAAGATACTTTATAAAAACTGTAAGTTAAAATTAATACAAATATGATGAATTATATAGATTACATATACAGAGTGACTTAGACTACATATGTGGGATTCTGGGCGCAGGATGTGGAAAGAACTAGTCTACTACAGAAAGAACTCTAAGAAAGTACTGTTGAGATAAAATGCAGCTTTATTGACGCGGTTACAGCAAGTTCGGCACAGAACCTACGAACTCTGCCCAGGTCGCTCTTCGACTGACCGTCTCGCCGCTCGGCCTGACTGTTCGGGACGCGCGCCCCGCTATCCCTCCCCAGCTTGAGGGATTCGATCGCAAGTCCCATTGGTCCCTCTGAGGGTTTCCACGCAGTTACATGTCACCGTACATCCTATTGCTTGCGCTAGGCGTTTCCTCGCGCTTACCTATACATCCGCTCTCGGTTACTCACTCCCACGATATCTCCCTGTCATTCTCTCCCTCACTCTATCTCTCTCTCTCTCTCTCTCTCTCTCTCAGTTGCACACTTGCTCAGCCCCTCTGTCCCTACATATATATATATATATATATATATATATATATATATATATATATATATATATATATATATATATCTTCGTAGTTATGTATATATATAGCTTCGAAAAAAAATCGTTCAGTTATGTTTTATTACCTACACAATACTAGCTTTCAGTTTATTATCCGATTGTGCTCCAGATCATTAAATTTTTCCACTTTATTTTTTTAGTGAATATCAGTACATAATTGCGACTTTTGATGGACCTCCAGATAATATTGGAATCGGAACACCTGTTTATTGCACTATCTTTGACATAAATCCGTCAATTGCAACAGTCCAGGTTCTTCTAAGGTTTTCGCTTGGAGCATATTCTGTAACACATTCAATAGACTCCTTGGTTTGAGGTAATTGTTGATAAACTGTTTTACCTTTGGTATCTGAGCCTTATTTCCTCATATTTAGGACAGACCTTCTGGATATCTTCTGGCGTATCCGCCTCTCCACATGAGCAAGTATCGCTCTCTCTCTCAGATGGATTCGAGAGAGATAGGACCCGAAGTCTCCAGAGCGCGTGAGGAATTGGATCAGCTGTAGCGACTGCCTAATCGACTCTGCTCTAATCCTATCTCTGACATTAGGTAGCTAAGAATGTCAGGTTACTTTTTAACGAGCTATGCCAGATCTTTTGTCATTCATCAAGATATCTCTTAAATTCATAAATATTTTTATCGGTCTAACAGTCCCTATAATATAATTTATTAGCTAAAATAATGACAGTCATACTGTCCTTGTTTATGTTCATCCCGGTAGAAATCTGAAATAAAACTTATTATTATAATAAATTATATTAAAAATTAAAAATAAAAATAAAGTAAAATAATAATAAAAAGAAAATAAAACTAAAAATAAAATAATAAATAAAATGAAATAAAAATAATAAAAACAATATTCTATCTTAGTAAAGGACAGCCTGCCTGCCCCCACATATCACAGCGGGAATGAGGACTGCTACGCCGTCCAGAAACTATGCTTTTCTATATATACCATTCAGGTCCGCAGCCCGAAGCCTTTTATTCGACCGTTTCTCTGATTTAGCTCCTGAAAAAGCAGAATGTCTATTCCTTCTTCCACACATTTAGATCTTATTTATGCAACAACCTTATGCGCTCTTCTCGCGTTGAACTGCGTGATGCACAGACCAATTTCACTCTAACTTCGACGTAGTCTACTGTCGATGATCCGTAGAGTCTTCGATGTTGGACATTTATTCTCCGTTGAGCTATGGTTATTTGGCCTTTTCCCCTTTGTACAGTTAACGCACTTTGATGCTAACTTGTTCTTAATACATTCTCTGCTGCTATGTCGAACGATACTACAGTAAGAGCAGCATAATTCCTCTTTACAATGTTTAGCTACGTATCCGTAGTCTTGCCGTTTAAAGTACCTAGCTACCCTCATGTAGTCCTGTACACGGCAAGAGAACCACTCCACATAGACTCTCTTGCATTCCATCAGTTGACTCTTGCTTTTAGGAGTAACTTCCACTATCCAAAGGCTGGTTATTTTGGTTCTTTTATCCGTTTTGAAGCGAAGCTTCAAATATCCTGAAAATTCATCTTCTGCCTTCCACAGCTTATCATTTTGCTCGTAGATGGTCGATGCTGATTCACCCGGTGATATTTCCTTTGGCACATCAGAAATTACGAACCTCGACTTGTTCCTTGCCGGTGCCTCGATATCAATCATATTCACTAGGTGCTTTGAGGCTCTGATATTTTCCAAGCCTACTTCCGTTGCAGTTTCCACAAGGAGGCCCCTCCTGGTTTCTCTCAGGTTCCTGATTTGAACCTTCGCTTGCTTCTAGGTAAAAGTCTTTGCAGAAAAAATTTAGCTTTTCCAGAGAAAGCGCTTTTTACCACAACTCTCGGCTTGAGAAAGACCATGTTTAGTGGCGGCTTGATCGAGGTTCTTGCAATTTGGGCTTTTGGAGCAACCAACTTGTTTGCGTTCCTTTCTTTGTTCAGAGCGACTGCAAACGCAGTTGGTACCCAGAGTATTTTAATACTGCCTGTACGTTTTCAAGGTGGTCCACAGCTTAAGGGGGCATATCTAGTCTTTTTGCAGAAATTTTCAAGATTTTTTTCTTGCAGTAAAATTTATTATCACACTACAATTTTTTTATATTAAAAAAATACATATTGAAGTCTGCAAAAAAATTTTTTTTTCTTTTTTCATTCAATATGGCCCAGATATGGCTGCCACAACGAAGCTTGCTTTTTTTGGCTGACATCATATCCTGACACAGAAAGCTCTGAAATGAAAAATTCAAAAAGCATATTAAACTATAAGAAAGTGGCTATAGCCCGTACTAAAATAAAGAATTTTAAGTAAAATAAAAACAAAATGGCGGGCTTTTCTAATTTTCGGCTTATTTTTTGAGGTTATGTGGTTAAAAAAGTGCTCAAATGTAAGCGAATATTCATAATTCTAGTATGGGCTATAACTATTTGTGTGATGAATAACCTCTCAAAATTTCAGCCCAATCGGTTGAATAGTTTTTGTTAAATCATGTCAGCCAGGACAAAAAATGTATTTCGAGAAAAAGGGGTTTAAAATAGATTTTTGAAAACCTGTGTAAAAAATGAAGAAATAAACCTCTTACACTCAATCCGTGATACCAGCTCCATACATAATTCCTTCCTGGTCCTCAAAAAACTCATTTTCGTGCGCCTTAGCCTTTCGAAGCTCGTGTCGCCGTTCTTTTAAAGCTTCAATGCTGCGACGATTTCCTTGCTTAATTCTATTTTCGTCGTGTCTCTGCGCAAAATCCACTGCTACGCTGCCAATCGAAATACCCATGGTTTTCATGATTTTTAATAAGGGTAAAAATCCTTCATTGAAGACGCACACATCACAATACGTAGCAATTTCCACAATTTTCTTCCTAGAAAACATGTGTTTTGGAGCTATATTCCAAATACAAGCGTTGAAGCTTTCGTTGAGGTTTTGTGTGTGTGCTCCGATGCACCTTTCTAGCAGATCTTCTGTGGTAAGATCTTCATAAATCTTTTTTAATAAAGGTTGAATTTCTTCGTCTAGTGCTGGAGGATGCACAAAATTTTTCAACTGGCCGGTAGCTTCAGCAACTCGGTATTTGCACCATGAGTCTGACCCAGCGGGACAATTCATATGTTGAGGCTTATCATCCGTAGAAATCTTATTATAACAAGTTGCCCAAATAGCATTTCTCAAATCTTCAACAGAATCTGGATTTCGGCGAACAGCTAATTCGTAATATTTTGACATCTCCAGCATGACTTTATTAGTCAATGTAGCCGTTATTTTAGGCTTTTTAGTTTTTTTGGGCTGTTTGTCGTTTTTTTCCATCAGCACCTCTTTGTGAAGCTTCTGACGCTTTTTCAGCCTTTTTTATGTCTGTCAGTTGTTTTTTAGCATCTTTTGCTCTTTTAGAAATTCGCTTTTTAACATGTAAAACACACTCCTTCTTTTTACGCTCAAAACATCACATAGGGCTGTATATGTTGTAACGATGAGAAAGTCTTCGAATCGCCATTAACAATATAATATTCATAATAACTATCATGCAAATCTACAGATCTTTGGAACATTTCTTTTATACCATTAACTTCCATCGATCCCGCACTGTCTTCATGATTTGCACTACAATCCTGCTCGTAAGTTTCATACCAGTGTTGATAATCCATAGAATTTTTCTTTCTAGCCGATTGTTCACAAGCTTTGCATATTATAACTTTTCACAATGATATCAAGAACTTTTCCAGAAAATTTTCCAATCAATGTAGCAATCCCGACAAGAGAAGAAAAACCGCTTCGAGCCCAAGAGCCGCCACCAGAAACTGTGAGCCGATTTTTTACATTACCGGCAGCCTCATTTTCTCTTTGCTCTTCACTAACTGGTTGTCTAAAAACTAATGTATCTACTGCTTCTACTGCTATCCAAATGTGGTTTAATATTGCATAATAAGTAGCTGAAATATATCCTTTGCTGATATCCATCATCGCACAAAAATTATTTATACCTAGCAAGCCAACATCGAGTAAAAGTATCGCAAATACAAAGCGGCGATTTATTTCGTAAGAAGTATGAATTGTTGGACTGCTTGGAATATGAGTTTCTGTTTGATATTTACACGAAACTACTACTTGAAAACCTAATCCTTTTTCGTTACGTTGGGAAAATGTTATATCGCCTTTACAAGTTTTACAAATTAAAATGTCTTGTAGTCTTAGAAAGAGTAAGAAATTCACTATGACATAATGCAACAATGGATCAACGTTCACTTCGAATGCAGGATTATTCTTCTTAATTCTTTTAGCAGATTCACTAACCACGCTTTCATCACGCTCACTCGTAAATCGATTGCCACGAAAATTTCTTTTTTTCTGTCGATCAGCTCTCGAATTGCCGAATTTTGTACTTTTTTTTATCAATTTTATGAACTTTTTCTCCAACTAATGTAAATAAATAACTGTTTTTACAATTAAATTAAAGCAAGCAATACTTTCAGTGCTTCAAAATATAGTTGAAAATATTAGTGAGATATATAAATACAGAAAGAAGCGGGACCAAGTATGTACTCCGATCGCCAGCTGTCTGAATTGCTCCAAAATCACACTTGCGCACGCACCAAGAATACACGCTCTAGAAACATTTTTAGAGCGCGCAAGTTAAAATAAACTATTGTACGATGATACTATTAGTATACTAAATACAAAACCGGTGTTTTTGGAAAATTGATTTTTTCATCGATTTAGACTAGAGATGCCCCCTTAAGCTAGGGCCTCTACATAGTCTCGAATATCAATGAGTTCTGGCGGTGCAACTTCCCCGATGGTCTACACACACTCCGTCATTTCATGTTAAAATTTTTCACATTTTTGACATTTATTTGCTTTGCGTGTATCCTGATCTAAGGAGATTTTGCCGGTGGGTAGCTTGTTCTTGATCGCCTGAGTCAGAACTACTTTTGGCTTTGCTTTAAGCTCTCTTAAATTTTTCGAGTTTATACTTTTGCGGCGTTATTGCTCTCGGTGGTGCTTTTAGGGCAACTTCGTTTTTTGACTGCTTCCTCTCTGTAGCCTTGTCCCTCTCTCTGGACTACCTAATCTACGTATTTTTCTCCTTCTCTTTCTTCTTTTCTACTACTTGTTTGGTATTAGATTTGAGCATTTATTTTCGTACATGCACCTAATGAAATTGCCTTTCGGCAACTCGTTCAGTGGACAAAATTTTAATATAACCGGCAGTATAGAATATATAAAATTTGTAAAAATAATACAAAATTTTAAATTATAAAAACTTATAGAAAATATCAAGTGGCCGTTTTAATGACTCTTCACATTTTGACGCAAATTCATGTATCCCCTATCGCAACTACCACCAATTAAGGATTAGGCGGGTTTTATAGAGTTGTTTCTTCTCTAGGTCAAGCGGTGAAGCCAAGCCCCATCCCAATAAAGCAAAACGTTCCATCGATATAGCTGTTGGTCTTTACTGAACCATTGTAACTGGTTTGTGGTAATTAAGAAGACTTTCAGTATAGGCTACTCCCGAGTGCACCAAAAACCTTCGAAAACTCTTTGGTCACATCCGTAGAGACCATTGGTTTATTTTAGCCCAGACCCCCATCTGCTCCATAACGTAAAGGTGAGAGGTACATTACATCGGTACATAATCGTTCAGTATAAAAAAGCGATATCTTAGCGTCTACTTCAAAAATGTGCTATTTCGTCGACTATTTGTATGAAATGACGCACCAGCAACACTAACTAGACCTTCACGTTATTTCAAATATCAGAAAATACGAAATATAAATGTACATCTTACATAAGGCTTTAATACGAAACTATTGTAGTTTCATATGCAGACGATAGAATACGATGTGCAGACGTCCCAGTACGACACCACGGAGAATTTGACGTCCCAATACGACATCACATAGAACTTCCTATTCAGACAGTAGAATACGGTATCCTCGTATGACCGGTGGAATTCTACGTAGCGTGTCGTATTGTATCATCTGAACAGTAAATTCCCCGTTAAAGTCATCCCGGCAAAAAATACAATATTTCTCAGTAGAAGCCATATGTACTATTGACTATATATATATATATATATATATATATATCGCGAAATATCACTTGCTTAAACTGGACGCAGTTTAGCGCAACTCTTTATACAGAATTGATGATAGATACATTATCTAGAGGAACATTTAGACATAGAGAACTTTTACTTGATATGATTGAAGTTTTTTAAAAATTGGTTAAATTATTATCTCGGACGAAGTCAAGATGGAAGATGTTTGTTAGTTTGTATAAAAGTATTGGGTGTACAAGTAAAGTTCAAGCAGCAGGTTTTATTATGAAAACATGGTCACATATTCTTTATTCAAAATATCGTTCATCGAAAACTATGAATTATTCCCACGCTCTGGCAATATATGAATTCAGGACCATTAAAATTTGTCGTCTTTCGAGCCTAGAAACGTATCCAGCCTATTTTTGATTTCCTCTACAAAAATTAAGCTAACTCCCGTAAGAGCGTTTTACATGAATCGAAACAAGTAGTAGTCAGATCATGCTAAGACTGAACTGTAAGGCGGGTGAGGTAGAAATTCTAATACACTATAGTTATATTCGATACATGGATGCACATTGATTAAAGCGTCTAATTCCCCGTCTTCAAGAATTTTCGGCTTTCTAGAACGATTCTTGTCTTTAACATCCAAATCACCATTTTTGAACCATTTAAATCACTCGCGGTACGTCAACTTACCGATACATTCTGTTCCATAAGTTTTTGAAAGCCAACGATGGGCTCAGCCGCTCTTTTCCGTATAACAAATAATAAAAGCAGCATTTCCCGCAAATGACCTTAATTCGACTGGAAACTTGCCGCGATTTTCCTCGATAAAAAAATGTACCGAAAAAAATGCTGATATATAATGCTGTAAAGTTGTTGACAGATACATAACCTACAAATATAACACGAGGACTGACATTTCTGCCCGGCCTCCATGGGTGACGCCTTCTTTTAACAAACGCTGGAAACTTACTTGTATACCTAATGTAAAATAAGGCAAGTTCGATGTATTGTACTTCCCAATAATTTAGTTCTTATTTAAATAAATTAAATTATTTCAATGATCTTAAATTTAATTTAATTGTACTTTTGTATTTATTAATTTGATCTTAAATTTAAATAATTTAATCTCGAAATTAAATTTTACGAATAGATTTCACTTTTTTTTAAGAATTCCATATTTTCGTGTAATTGGCCATCAAGTCTAATTAGGAAAAATTTTCATTTATATAAATATCATATATTATAAAGAACAGCTGGTAAATGTTTAGAAAGAATACATCATACTTGTTTGATGTCATTCTTTTGAATAAAGGCATCTTAAGGTAATACATAATGTAATTGTTAAAAATTAATTTTTTCTTCCCACAGCTTTGTTTGGTGAGTTGATTATATTTGTGCCAGATGTAATTTTGTTGAATGAAAATATTTTTCGAAAATATAACTACACACAAATTATGACAAAACTGGTAGATTTACACTAAAACCTTCATACTTAAAACTAATTGTCTCAACATATATAAATTATATCGATGTCGAACTTTCTTTATTGATGTACTTGTTATTTAAACTTTGAATTAAAAATGAAAGAAAGTCAGAGAAAATTAAAAAAAGTCTTTAAAAGAAAATTAAAAAGAATACTTTCTAGTTCAAAACAGACACTTTAATAAATAACGTACGAGAAAAGAAAGAAATTGAAAAGTAAATTTGAACAATTAAAAAATATAAAAAGCTCTCAAACAAATAATACTTTTAATAATAATAAAAATTGGTTTAAAAAATTAACAAATATTATCATTCCAAAAGAAGTTGTAAATATCCTTTCAAAAGCTCCAAAATTTGGAATATCTTATTCAAATAACAAATTCGCTATTAAGGAAATCATAACTGACATAGGAAATAGTATTGTTCGTGTAATAACGATATGAAAAAACAATGTAGAACCTCATTAGTGAAGGTTATTAATAATTTTAAAAATGAAAATAGATTTCAAAATTATATAAATACTAACATCATACATGAATACAAAACAGCTAAGAAGTTCTTAAAAGAGAACACAAATATTATATTCCAGAATGCAGATAAAGGAAATGTAACAGTAGCATCTGACAAGAAAGAATATATTAATACAATTACAATGATGGTAGAGGATAACACAACTTCAAGAAAATTGAGAATCCTCATATTGATAGGCTACAAAATAAATTGAAAGAATTAGTAAAAGAATGGAAAAATAAATGTTACATTAATGAAACTACTTTTAAATACTTAAATGCGAAAATGGAACAATAGTCAAATGTTATGGGGTTCCCAAAATTCACAAAGAGCAATTGGATAATAATATCATCAATTAATTTTCCAACATATAATATTGCAAAACTTTTATCAAATACATTAGTTAAGATCAGTGGAAAAACCAACTCTTATGTTAAAGATAGTTGGAGTTTTTATGAAGCAGTTAAAGATATTAATATTCCAAATAATTATACGATGATTTCATTGGATGTAGTATCTTTATTTACAAATATTCCATTAGATTTATGTAAAGAAATTATAGAAGAAAAATGGTCAGAAATTAACATACACACAAAATTAACAAAAGATGAATTTATGAAGGCAATAAATTTAGTTTTCAATAACACAATTTTTTCTTTTCAAAATAATTTTTATTTACAAAAATATGGCTGCCCAATTGCATCACCTTTATCACAGTGATTGCTAATTTGGTAATGGAAAAATTAGAAAATATTGCATTAAATCAGTTGAATTTTGAACCAATTATCTATAAAAGGTATGTCGATGACATCTTTACAATTGCTAGAAAGGTGTGTAGACAAAATGGTGGATGTTTTTAATTCCATCCACGATAGAAATAAATATAAAAAGAAATTAGAATAAGATAATAAATTAAGTTTTTGAACGACAAAGTTATGAGAGTTAGTAATCACAGAATAAAATTAAATTGGTACAGAAAACCTACATGTTCAAGTAGGTTGTTAAATTTTAACTCACACCATCTATGCGGAAACAAGATAGGTACTGTAAAGGGAGTCATCGACAGAGCAATCATAATTATCACACGGACATTGTAGAAAAGATAATTTAAAATTAGTTAAAGAGATATTCATTAACAATGATTATATAATAGAATTTGTGGATAAAATGATTAAAGAGAGAGTGGATCAAATTTATAATAGCACTAGAGAACGCAATATGGAAAAGAGGGATAATAATAATAAAATAGTGCTATTACGATATGTAAAAGGGTTATCCGAAAGTATTAGAAGTGCATTTATAAAACATTAAATTCAAGTTTACTTTAGAAACAATAACAATATTAGAAAGCTATTTAATAATTGTAAAGATAAGGATGATTAATGTTTGAAAATAGGAGTAGTATACAAAATAAATTGTAAAGATTGTGACAAATATTATATTGTACAAACGGGAAGGTAGATAAAACAAAGAATATATGAACATCAATATAACTTACGAAGCATGAATGGCACATCCGGGCTAAAAGAACATAGTTTAAGCTTGCTACGTTCTTTCGATTTTGAAAATGCAAATATTTTAGAACAAGGCATTAAAAATAAATATAAAAGAGAAATTTTTGAAAATATTTATATTTTAAAGAATTCCAATAATGTATATTTAATCTTAGAGTCAAGTAAATTGGACAACACTCATCATAATTTATTAATAAAAAATTTGTATGTCGCATTTAAGTTAAGAAGGTCGGGGTCCTATAAATCGTATACCAATAAATTTGGAGTTGGGATGGGGTACATAAAGTAGGATACTTGGTTTTTCATTTTAGATCAGTAGACCTAAGGATGAACCATATCGGTTCAAAGCGTCAAACACCAAAGGTGAATCTAAATTTAAGGTTGTGGGGTAATTATGTTGTCTTTTACTATTATAGAATATTCTTTTTATTATTTTTATTTTATTCATTATATTATTCTTTATTTTATTTTATTATTAATTTAATTTTTATTTTGATTTTTATTTTTAATTTTTGAGTTATAATATAATTTATTGTAATAATAAGTTCTATTTAAGATTCTTCGGGGGTGAATATAAGAAACGATAGTCTGACTATCATTATTTTAGTTAATATATTATATTATAAAGACTGTAAGACAGATAAAAATATTTATTAATTCAACAATATTATAAACAGCCGAAATCGTGAAAATACGAAGCAAGAGTGACAAAGAAAATATTTTGTTTTCAGTATATAGTATTGACGAACGTGTTCGTTATATCACTTGTCATTCATAGCCATAAACGTTAAGCGTATTATACTAATTAATTGGGTTCACCTCTTCATAAGTACAATTTTTAATTTTAATAATCTCGGTGAGATTGGAAAATGTAGTGACTACGGAAAACCAATATTTAGGCTTTCTATTTTTAAAAAGGTTCACTTCTTGACGGGAGTATGCAAAAGCCGTTCTGAGTATAGGTCAACACGTGGACCTTATCTTATACTGACCGAGGTTGACTCATGAATTAGTAGAATCCGCTTACCTTTGATATTTATAAATATTTATTGTTATACCGAACATGTGAGACAATACTATATACTAAAAGCGTTCCAGTAAAAAGTCTTTGACTGAAAATTCGAAAGAAGAGAGTTGAGGGAGGCAAAATGTACTTTCTACCAATGAGGAATAATATACTCTTTACTGAAGCCGAAAGAAGGTTCATTTTTTTATCCATCTGAAAACTGTCCTTACATTATAGGAATAAGTGCGGAATGTAAGGTATGGAGAAGACAATGAAATTCCTCCACCAATGAGGAAAATTTCTTATGACAAAAAATAGAAGGGGTGAACTAACCCACACATCATAGACTAAACGAAGGCTTTTCGTTTATGTTTTTTCTATTTTTTGAGCCCTAGGAAAGTTTTCTCCTGTAAGGTAGTAGAAATGACAGCACTAGAAAACGTATTAAAAGCGAAACCATAGTTAGTTTTGTCATCACAGTCTACTTTCATAATTCTAATTAAAAAATTTTTAAATTCAAGGAAAGATGAAGGTAGCCTGTGGAGCGGCAGCAGCAACGACAACAGCAATGGAAATAGGAAAAGTTTGCCAGGAAGCTTGACTCCTTTTGTTAGAGAAGGCTACCCGTAGTCGCTCCTGCAAAGGTAATATTATAGGTCAATGGGCTTATTCGGAGAGGAGGGGTATCGATTTTTTTAAATTTAAATATCAATTACAGATATCGAGGTCCTGCGCATAATTCATATAATTTGAATTATAATGATTTAAAAGTTATACCAGTTGTATTCCACAATTTACCAGGGTATGATTCTCATTTATTCATTAAAGAGCTCGCAAAAAATTTTGAAGGTCGAGTATATCTTCTACCAGAAAATAAGGAAAAATATATGTCATTTACAAAATATGTAAAAGGCGTAGACAATAGTTTCAGGTTTATTGATTCATTTCGCTTCATGCCTTGTGCTCTCGTTAAATTAGTCTCATATTTGAAAGAGCATGGTATTTTAGAAAATACTTTTAAAAGTGATTTTCGAACAATCAAATTAATTTAGTTAAAAGAAAAGGAATCTTCCCATATGAATATGTTTCATCTTTTAATAGACTGCGAGAGGCACAGCTACCAGTAAAGGATGCATTTTGTAGTAATTTAAATAATGCAACCATTGCTCATGAAGATTATAAACATGCTCAACTAGTTGGGAAAAAATTTGATATTAAAACTTTAGATGATCATTCGGATTTTATTTGAAAACAGATGTATTACTTCTTGTTGAAATATTCCAAAACTTTCGAAACACTTATCTCGAAGCTTACAGTCTTGATCTAACACACTATTATACCACTCCCAATCTATCATGGGATACCATGCTAAAATATACGAAAATAAAATTAGAATTGCTTACCCATATTGATATGCTTATGTTTATTGAAAGAGGTATTAGAGGCGGTATTAGTCAGTGCTCTAAGCGATATGCAAAAGCACATAATAAATACATGAGTAGTGACTTTGATGAGACAAAAGAAAATAAATATTTGCTCTATTATGATATAAATAATTTTGACGGCTGGGCTATGACACAATATCTTCCTTATCGAGGCTTTGAGTGGTTTCAAAATATGGATGATGAAAACAAATTTCTTAATACAACAGAAGACTCTCCTACTGGATACATACTAGAGGTTGATTTAGAATATTCTGAAAGTATACATGATACTCATAAAGATCTACCTCTGTGCCCCGAACATATTGCACCTCCAGGAAGTAAAATGAAGAAATTATTAACGACATTATACGATAAACATTGCTATATTATAGATTATCGAGCATTGTAACAAGTACTTCAATATGGCTTACGCTTAAAAAAATACAGAGAGTATTAAAATTTAACCAGAAGCCATGGCTTAAAGATTATATTGATTTAAATAGTGAAAAGAGAAAGCATGCTAAAAATGAATTTGAGAAATTATTTTTTAAATTGTTGAATAATGCTTTACGGTAATACCATGGAAAATGAAAGAAAAAGAGTCGATGTAAAGTTAATAAATAGATGAAATGGACGTTATGGTGCAGAAGCACTAATCACTAGTCCAAATTTCAACAATTGCTCCATTGTTGATAAAAATTTTATTGGCGTACAGCTATTGAGAACTGAAATTCAAACCTATATACGTTGGATTGTCTGTATTAGATTTATCTAAAACTCTTATTTGCAGATTTCATTATGAATATATGCGAAATAGAGTAGGTGAAAACTGTAAATTATTATATACACATACTGATAGTCTTGTATACGAAGTAAAAAAGATTGATATGTATGACTTGATGCGGAAGAATAGTCATGAATTTGATACATCAGATTATTCTGAGAATAATCCTTATCAAATATCTCAGAGAAATAAGAAAATTGTCGGGTTAATGAAAGATGAGTGTAATGATAGAATGTTAACTGAATTTTTTTGATTGCGAAGTAAAATATATAGTATGAAAATTCAAGATGAAAGTCAAATCAAGAAAGTCAAAGGTGTTAAAAGTCCAGTAGTAAAAAATACAATAAGTTTTTAAGATTACATTCAATGCATGGAAGGAAAAACCATTGTACATAGAGATCAGTTTAATATTCGCTCGAGACTTCATATTCTACAAACGAAAAAAGAAAATAAAATAGCATTGAATCCTTTTGACGATAAGCGTTTTATAGAAATAAACTCAACAGACACTCTTCCTTGGGCACATTATAGCATTCGTGACTATCAACGTGTATTAAATGCACAAATCGCTAGAAGAATCATATATGACACTGAAAGTGCACAAATACTTTAACTATCTAATGAACAAGTTGCAACCGGAATAGTAGAAGGTGTGGGTAGCAGTAACTTAGTACATTGCTCAACTGAACAAGTCAGAACCTGCATGGAAGACGAGGTTTGCGATACAATTTTACAAAGGTCGCCTGAACACAGGATAGCGAGCGGCGAGCGAGAGAGCTTGCGCAAACGACGTCGGAGCACGTTCAACATGGAAATGGAAAATGGAGGGGACATAGACCTTATGGAAGGAGTAAAACAATGGAAAAAACCAGAGTGTAGAGAGAACTCAGTCATTCAGTGTCTAGTGCTTTTCCTAAAAGCAACTGTTAAACGATAATCATAGACAATGGATCAGAGTCCCGAAATGATGTTCGCTGGTGCTGAGTCGTCTACTCAACTGGTAACACAACCGACAGCTGTTGATTTCATATCAAATTTGAACGTATAGAATTCATCTTTTTTTAATTGTATTTTTTATATGGATTTGACAACATTGAACCATATCGTAGGAGACTTTCTTCCCACTAAAAAAATTGCTGAATTAGAAAGAAATAGAAATTATATGATTACAAAAAACAAGAAAGTTAGGATGAAATTTGGGTGGAAAACAGCGATCGAGCTTGATTGTGAATTCCAATATTTTTTACCTAACCGAATTTCAAAAGGTTTAATAAAAGATGAAAGATTCTTCAACAATATGTGCGAGTATGCAAATAAACTTACATTATTTATAAAATCTTTGGGTGAAGATAATTTTGAATTTAAGACAGCGTAATTGTAAAATGTATGTGTAAAATGAAATAATTAAAAAAATCTATTTAACGATATACAGGCAAAGGATTAAAAAAAAAGTTTCTCTATAAAATTGACAGATCGACCAATATCTGGCATTGATTTAATAAAATACGCTCGTATTTTAAAAATTTCAGCTTTTCGAGGTGTCTTTATGTGTAATGCACTTCTAACTAATGGTCCGCATTATAATGAATCAGGTATTTTGAATCTTGATGAATCTTTTTGAATTTTGAATCTTGATCCTGGAACTCATTGGGTCGCATATCGGAAACGAGGCAACAGAGTACTATATTTTGGCGATTTAAAGCGAAGGTCAACCAACCAATAAAGTATATTGTTCTCTCTTCGTCTTGCTCCCATAGACATCATAGACCCGAATCTGTACTGCAGCGGGCGGTATTGGAAAAGTGAAAGTTATATACTTTTCTCTCTCTCTAACACGTAACTGGTCTTATCAACGAGAAAAAGTATATGGTGCTAAAGGTCGCTGACGTCAGGGTTCGTGGCGTCAGGGCCTGTGACGTCGACGTTGTGAGCTATCGGCGTTCTGGATCATCCCGGATCTGCGCGTGTCGTTTGTGACGTAACCGCTGTAAGTTGTCAGAGTTCTGGATCACTGGTAGTAATCCGGAACTACCGTGACGTCAGAGTCAGTGACGTAAGCGCTGTGAGCTATGAGACTTCCGGATCACACCGGAAGTGATCCAAAACTCTCATAGCTTATCTACTAATGTTAAAAAATATATAACACAGTTGTCCGAAGGCTGTAAGACACATACTTGCCTTCGGAAGGCGACTCCGTTTCTTGATACCTTATAAATGAATGGTTATAAACAAATTCAAAATAAGTTTAAATTTCAATATTTAATCTTACAGAAAAACATTACATGATATTGTTAGAAAGATAAAACACTTTAGTCAACTTATATAATTGTTTTAATTTTCTATTTCGTTCATATACATTTTAGTAGTATTACATCTTATTGAATTTTCTTTATATTACTTCCTTGTAAAAAATATAATTACTTTTAAAAAACTAAACTTCAATTAAATATCATTAATTTTATAGAATAATTAAAAATGAAATATATACGTAAATAAATAAACCTATAAATAAATAAAATTCTATCTTATTGTATACTGTAAATGTCTTTTTTCAATTATTTTTTGTTCAATGAAAATAATTTAAATTATATAACAATCATTTATAAGTTAAAGTACATTCATAAATTGTCGAATGATAAGAAAAATTGGAAATTATCATCTTTATTTAGAACCTATATTTTTTTATAATAATCTTTATTTCGTTAACTATTTATAATTTTTTCTAAGCCGATTGGTCATTTTTATATGTTTTATGAATTATTTCATATTTACTAGTGCAATTTTTTGAACTACAAATGTTTTTAATGATTTTATAGTATAATTTTTTTTAAATTTGTAATTTTTCTTTATAATAAAATTTGTTATAGTAACCTCTACCGACTGCTTTTGTGAGAGCAATAAAATGTTCAATTGCATTGAAAATAAATAGTAAAAATTAAAAAAGTTCTAATAAACAAAATTCTTTTAACTAATATTGTATTTTCTTGTATTTGATATTTTGAATTTAATTTCAGATATATTTAATGCAATATGTCAGTTATAAAATAAATATTTTCTTAATTTAAAAATATATTTACGCATATTGAAAGATTTCTGTAATTTTAAGAGTCGGCTCTTGTATTGATCATACATTTTCCCCAATTTAAGAATATAATTTTCTTGCTAGCTTATAAGTAAATATTTATTTGAAATATACATTTTTTAATGTTATACAAATTCAAAATGAAATTCTTTTGAAATAAAAAGTAAACGTTTTTATAGAATTTTAATAAATACATCACTTTTATTAACATAAAGTACTTTACGTAAAATTTACCTTGAATTTAAGACTTCCATGATGTACATGATAAAGCATTTATTGGTTATATTAAAATGTTGTTTAGTCAAGTAATATATATTATAAAATATAATAGACATAATAAATTTTATAAATATTGATTGAGTATATTTACTAGATAGCATAAAAATTATAAATGATTATTGAAAATATATTATTGCTCATAAGAAAAACTTCTTAAAAGTTAATACAATATAACATTTACTTTTACTTACAAATTTAAAGAGTATAGAAATAATAAACCCTGCAAATCAAATGTTACCCGTTTAGTCACCCTTGACGTGTACAGCCTGCACTACCGAATTCGGTAGTATACCTTCTACGATATATTTAATGGTCTGTACGTGAGAATGACCTATCATTTCATGTGGCAGTTCTCCCTGCACGTGGAGGTTGCTACTGTGGTTTCTAGTCAAAACTGTAAAAATAAGAAGAAATATCTTTACTTTGAATTTAATATATTAATAGATTTTAATATTTTCTAATATTTTAATATATTTTTTATTGAATTTTCGTCATTGTTTTAGCTAATATATTGTATTATAACGACTGTAAGACCCATAAAAATATTTATTAATTTAAAATAAATTTACTATAAGAATAAACGATCATATATAAAAATTAGCATATTAACAAATTTACAACTTATAAATCTTACATGTATTTTATAAAAATCTTATATAAAATATGTTTCTATATTTACTAATATATTAAGACAAAAATACAAACATCATACCATATTTAATTATATTATAAATTTTTTAATAGAAAAACAAAAAAATGTTCATATACCAAAATCATATTTATACAAAATTTTTTTCTAAAATCTTCGGAAATAAATTAACAAAACATAAATTATATAACGTCTTCAAACAATGGATCATAATATGATCCATTTGTCATTTTACTTTAGCCCTTGACGATGAACTTTAGCGGTTTGAAACATCGGACATCAAAGTAAAATTGAAATTGAAGATGCGCTTTGCCAGCTTAACATATAGCTTATTTTTATTATTTTTTCAATATATAATATTTTCAGATAATTATTGCATCAACATTAAACCATTGTATTACTTATAAACATGCTTAATACAAAGTTATTCCGTTATACTGTGATTAAAAAAAATAGGAATGTTGGAGGACGCACGACAAAAATTAATACTTCTTAGGCGAAATAAAAAGCATGTTTTATCTGGTTCTCGATTGAAATTATAATATCTTGTAAGATTTAAATTAATTTTTCTATATAGTTTGTACGTAAGCTATCTATTGTTTTAATTAAAGTGATCCTAATAAATCACCTTTAAATGTATATTAGTTTCATAAATATGGTTACAATGTAAAAATACAATTTACAATTACAAATTTTTTTCTTTCAAATACAATTATTATTTTCCATTATTTGTTAACAATTTTTTATAATCTTCAGAATTTTTTCATAATATTCAACAATGTACACAAATTTAATTTTATACATTCTTTGGCAGAGAATTTTTTTAATTATGACTTTATTCCTGACAGGAAAATCCATTTCCTTTTTGAATTAACATAAATGAGATTATATCTTTATGTTATATTGGTGACTTTACTACATTATGTTGAAAAATATTAGGCATACAAATAAGTTTCCGCCGTTTTGAAAAGATAGCACCACTGATAAGATAACATCGAAATTGTCAGATGTAAAAAGTCGTATAGTATATGTTGAAATCTGGAAACAGTATAATGTGTTAATACCTTTGACTTTTTGCTAATATCACTCAGTTTTCTTCGTGTTAAGATATCAAGTTTTAAACCAAGTAAGCGACATTTACGCGAATTGTCAATTTACTTCTTTCATTTAAAGTAAATTGAAAGTGGTTATTCTGACATGGAGGACAAAACAGGCAGTGGTATCCGTGCGGAAACTAGCGGCGGATTAATTAAATTTCACAGAAACTAGCATGCGGTTAAATAAATTATATGATTACGAGTTTATAAATCTAGCTTATTACGTTTTATACTAAGTTTCTTAAGTAAATATTTTGTTTTATTTTTTTGTTACAGAAACGTGCCAGTGTGGATTACTTTTCTTTGAATAAACTTATTTTTATATTTTTCTAAACAAAATATAATGTGTTGTAAAATTATTTTCCCGATCCGCCGTCCAATTCCGAATATACTTCCTCGCTTCTTAAATTACCCTGGAATAATACCGCGTAAGCTATCCCGAGGGGTATAGGCACGTTACAGCATGACCACGCTCGGCCACATGTTTCAAAAATCGTAAAAGAAACGGTAGAAGCATTGAATTGGGACATCCTATCCTATCCCCCGTATTCGCCAAAGATTGGTTCTTCAGATTACCACCTATTCCGGCTGATGACTCATGGTCTGGCCGATCAGTACTTAACTTCTTTCGAGGAATTGAAGAAATGGCTCGATTCGTGGACCGCCTCAAAAGACAGCAATTTTTTAGACGGGGTACCCAGATGTTTATTTATACATCCAATTAATAAATATTTTTTCATTGGTCTTACAGTCCATTCAAATCAATCGAAAACAATACGTAAGAATATCAATACATATCTACATTAACATTAATACATCAATATACAAAAATAATAAAAATAAAAATAAAAATTAAATTAAAAATTATAATGACAGTCGGAATGTCCTTGTTTACAGTCACCCCCGTAGACTAATCTAAGTAAAATAAAAAAAAGAAATATTAGCTGAAAAAATTTTTGTTAGTAAAGTGTAGTCTGACTGTCCCCAAGACCCTTACCTAATTGAAGACTTGTCCAACGTTTCGAGCTCGCTACGGCTCCTCATCAGGGACTAAACTAAACCTTATATTCTAATCTATATATACCCATCCCCACCACCAAATTTAGTAAATTAAATATAAATTCCCTCTCTACACAAATTGTACAAAACCAATCAATTTAATAAAGAATAATAAATGTTAGCTAATTTACATGACTCTAACATGAAATTCACATTATTTTGATTCCAGAAAATGTGAATACTTTCAAGACTCTCCCTTTTGTACTTATTATTAATACTATGTTCCAAAATTTTTATTAATTCCATATTCAGAAAATCAAGAGAATGTAAAAACTTTAAACAATGCTCCTTTAAATCGGAAGTAATATGTGAGCTACGCAAACTATATTAATGTTCATAAATTCTCTTCGTAAAATAATAATAATAATAATAATAAACGGATCATGTCCCGTTGTATATTTACGTTGTATATTACTTTAACTATTTTTCCAAATAGTTAAGGAACCCCGTGGCCGTATAGCACTTTGGATGCTAGAGCTGTAGCCGTACAAATGTGAGATGCGTTATATAAAAGCGCTCTTCATGTTGTACCAGATATGTTCTCTCACAACGTACCAGAAATATAAAGTTTAGCTAGCGGGTGCTCCAGGCTTGATGACAGATGGGCATCTTAACAAACCGTGGTTCGGCAACTGAAAAAGCCGCTGCAGCAGCTTTAGAGGAGCTCACCCTATTTAAATAGGCTGCTCCGATATATTTTGATGGATATGGAGAAATGTATTTCTGGATGAGGTACTGGAGGACTATGAGATTATGGCACGTACAAATCCGGTTGACAGGAGAAATAGAACGTTGAAACCTATCATTTCAATGTACATCAACAACAATTAGAAAGCGTGGGTAAATATCTACATAATTTCAGATATGCGGTCAACAAGGTTACTAAATCAATTATATGGTTATCTTCCGCCTTTTTAAACTTTGGAAGGCACCCGGAGCCGCAACCCCGGGGACGCGTGTGGTAGCTCAACTCAAGGCCCCACAAATAATAATAATAATAATAATAATAATAATAATAATATTTTTTTTTGAGGAGGAGAAAAATCCTTTTGATGGATCCCGGAGACCGGTTCCCGGGTATGTAGGACTCACCTGTGAGGGGATACCCACTAAAAAACATCCTCAGTGCATTCCCCTCAACTGCTTCCGACAGCTCTGAAAAGAGCTGCGAATCGGGGTCGGCAGGCGTGCACCAATAAAGCGTATCTTTGGAATACGTTTCTTAGTTAGGAGCACGATCTCCGTTTTCGCCGCCGCCAGTTCTAACCCATTGTTCTCCATCCATCTCTCCACTCGATGCATTACCTGATTCAGTCGCATCTGTGCAGCGTCATAATCCCTAGCGATGATATCAGCTGCTACATCATCTGCGTATCCAATCAAAAAGGTGTCCTCAGGCATATGCATCCGGAGTATTCCATCATATGAAACGTTGCACATGTCGGCTCCGAGTACAGACCCCTAAGCCACCCCGGAACTAAGTTTTTTCCTTCTCCGACCGTCCGATGTCTAAACCAAGTATTGATTCTTAAGGTAGTCATCCAATATACAAAGTATATAACGTGGCATCCGAAAGTCTCGCTCCATGGCCCTCAAAACATTTGCTCATCCAGCAGAGTTGAAGGCATTCCTAACGACAAGGGTAGCCAGGAGGCAAATAGGTCGAGAGTAGTGATTACACCTCTCTGTGCGCCTCGCCGCATCAACTACCTCGAGGATTGCGTCCACTGTCGCCCTGCCTCCCCAGAATCCATACTGTCTGTCAGCCAAGCCGCCGGCAGCACAAACAACCCCCAGAAGTCGTGGCTTCAATAGACGCTCCATCAGCTTTCCAGCTGTATTTAACATACATAAATGTCGATACGACGAGGGCGCCTCCGGCGGACCCTTGCCCTTGTCAATAAGCACAAGTTTCGCTACCTTCCAGCTAGAATAGAATAAACCAGCTGTTAAGCACGAATTGTACATCGACAGAAGGAGTTCTGGATGCTCCTCAACTACTATTTTCAGCATCTCTCCTGAAATTCCGTCAAGTCCTGGACCCTTCTTATTTCACATGGTTCTCACGGCTCTACCGAGCTCCTCCTTGTTGAAAAGAAGGACATCCCGTTCCTCGTTCCGGTGGAGCTGGATCAGACCTATCAGGGTGGGTAGGGAACAGAGTATCTACGATGTTCCGCATTGTGCCGGAGTCCAAGGTGCCCATGTTTCCATGAGCTCCCAGTTTTCCAGTCTCCATGGATCCCCATCTATGTCTTCACACAGCGCCTTCCAGCATCGGCGTTTACTGGCTTCGATCACTCGTCGAAGGGCTTTCTTAGATAGCTTGTATTCAGCCCTCCTCAAAGTGATGTCATCTACTTGTTTACGAGCTCTCTGTGGCATTCGTCGTAAATGTAAACACCTGCGCCTCATATCAGCTATCTCAGCCGTCCACCAGTAAACAGGACGTTTTTTTCCACCAACCACTTTGCGCGGTATCGACTCTTCGCAAGCCCGGTGTAGAATGCGCATTGTGGCGCTAGTCAACTCCCTGGCGTGCTGAATTGTCGATGAGCCATTTGGAATATTTATCCCTGCAACTTTCCATCCAGGGGGCCTGGCGTTATCAACCTAGGCCTATCAACCTGGCGTTCTATCACATACGCCGAATGAAGAAATGTATTTCTGGATGAGGTACTGGAGGACTATGAGATTAGGCACATACAAATCCGGTTGACAGGAGGAATAGAACGTTGAAACCTATCATTTCAATGTACATGAACAACAATTATAAAGCATAAATATCTACACCAGTTCAGATATGCGGTCAACAAGGTTACTCAATCAATTATACGGGTATCTTCCGCCATTTTAAACTTTGGAAGGCACCCGGAGACAGTAAAAACTATATGTCGAGAATGTGAACCTCTTAACGTTATAGTGGAGATTGCATAGAAAGACTAGTTGGAAAGGATTAAAGAGTTATATGAATTAAGATATTTAGTTTATGAGCACATCAATGATGCGCTGGATATTCAAAAGCTTCGGTATATTAACTTTTTCTTAATATTTTTTTCTTCCTTTTAGAATGATGGATCATATTCAACAAGATACGGTCATGGAGATTGTAGAGGTATCTGATCCGAAACTGCAACTTGATCATGCCTTGCTCTATGTCTCTGTGCCTGGAGAGTGGGCAGGGTCTGCGCACACTGCAGTTTTGTCGAGATAAAGAACCGTGATCGTGTTCACTCCTTTACAATTCCGATCCATGTAGTCCAAGAAAAATAATGCTAGCAGGGAGGCCTACATTCCAGTTCGAGAGCAACCTAGACTGGCAAGTAAATAGGTAAGAGTACAGAACAATAAGAGAAAGAAAAAACTACTGAGTACAGGGAATAAGAGATTTATGCCAGACGTATTTTGGCTGAACTGAAACTTATTACCTTTATATTCGATAGTGTATATATATATATATTATAACTGCCCGAACGGCGGCTGTAGGTGAGAGCGCTCGTGCGAAACCGCGAGTGTTCGGGCGTGTCCGCGAAACGATACGCGCGAGCCGCGAGGGCGCTGGAAGCGCTGTAGGAAGTAAGAAGTTCGGAACGAACTTCGCATTCTTGTCTTGACCTTCGTCAATCCGAGTTCTCGAGTTGGTTCTTCGTCGTATATCTTTTTCCTTTTCGTCCCCGACGCACCTTTATTCTGTCCCGCGGTAGAATACCGTAGTTTTGCCCGTTCGCGATCGTATCGTGAAACGTGAAGTAAGGTTGCAGTTTTGCGCCTTTCGCGGGAACGCGTAGTAAGTTTGCCCTCGCGCAAACTCCGTGCGAGAGCATCGGCATCGACGAGGAGAGGACACGCGGCGACATCCTCTTATCAGCCCCGGACTGTGAGCGGAAGCTTTGAGGAAGCGTGCGCGTTGCCATACGCGTGCCGTTGTGAACCAGCGACGCCATCAGCGGCTACGAGCCGCAGCCACGCGCAGCCGCGCGAGCCAGCAGCTAGGAGCGAGAGAGAGAGCGCGCGCCCGGTCGGCCGGACAGTAGCGACCGCACCAGCGAGCGCCAGCGACCGCACCAGCGAGCGCCAGCGACCGCGCCAGTGAGCGCCAGCGACGACATCAGCGGGCGTCAGCGACAGCACCGGCGAGCGCCAGCGACAGCATCATCGTCGTCGGCGGCAAGTAGCTTTTGCTTTTGTCATTTCCTTCAGGTGTGCATATAGCTAGGTCCTGACCCGCCGCCGCACCCGCGCGCCGCGATCTGCCGACTGCATAGCTTCGCGGTTTAGCCGTATGATATGTATTTATCGCGCGTAGCATAGCGATTAGTTTTATAATCCCGTGTATCGTATTGTATCGCCGTAAATGCGTTCGAGTACAAATTGCCCGTTAGCATATAATATGTAGTGTAATACCGTTGTTCCCACGTGTTTCGTCAAGAGCGTCCCGTTCCGTTTCCCCCGTCCCCGTAGATGTTAGTTAAAGGAGTGCATGATTAACTGAATAATCGACGTAGTGTCGCGGAACCCGCACTCAGCATTAACTATATGTATAGCTTCATCATTGTAAGTAGTCGGTTTGTGTAAATAAATAGTAATTTTGTAATAATCTAATAAAATTACTCGCGTGGTTCATTCTCCGTTCCCCGTCCCCTTTCAGCGGAGTGCACGGCCAGCAGCGTGGAAGAGTCCACACACACACGCGCAAGTGAACAGTAAGTATAACCCGATTTCGGGGTTATAAAATGGCGCCCAGAACGTGGGGCCCGCGACAAAAGTGATCCTGAAGCCTCGTAGAAGAGCCACATCGTGCACTCACTCTTTTTCCCGATCCCCTTTAGTCTAGCTGTACGAAGAAAAAGTACGCAACACACGTACAAGTGCACACACGGACAGGCGACGATTGCAGCCACAAGTGTGCGCAGAAGAATGCGCAATAGCATAAATGTGTCAGAAATTTTTACTGACAAATTTTTATGATTAGATGCTTCTCCCCTTTTTCCCTTTTCGTCACGTCTAGGTACTAATATATTAATTAACAATTTATAATTAATTAATTAAATTATCGGGCTAAAACTAATGTACATAAATGCCTTCTCGTTATCCCCCCCTATGTATATTGAGTAAAGTCAAGCAAGGTGTTATATAGAAAATAGTTTCTTTTAATTTTATACTCATATAAATTTTGCATGTACTTATTGATATTGTATTTTACATGAATATATATATGTATTTATAATAATGAAAGTATAAGTAACAGTATAATTATAATTTTACTTATAATTTCATTTACATTAGCAAAATGCGCTATTTGTTGACTGAAATGTAAACACACAAAAGAGAACAAGTTTCTCTTTTTCTTGAGAAATATGCTGGTATTTCAAAATTGAAATAACAGCACAGTAAAGGATAAATTTAGTAATTACATAAATAAAAGTACAAGGTCGAGGTCAAATACCTCTTAAACTTAGTGTGTTTACATGCAAAATAAATAGCCTTTTCTGAAAATCTTTACATACATTGTCAGTTATTCGAATCTAAATTATTTCTATATAATTTCTATATAATCCATGTATTATTTACATTTTATTTTAAATTACTGATATTGTATTTGACTTTATACAATATTTCTCATATGCTTCATATATATATCTCATATATATTTAACTGATTTTTGATATTATGTCTGTCCTTTCTCGCCACTCATGTCCCTAAATTTGTATTAACTTGTTATATAATATATCATATATGCATATCGTTTCCTCTCTTATTATGTGCAAAAGCACATGAATATCGTATCGTCCCTGCACCTTTTATACTATTTTACAATACCACATATGACCCTCGCTACACATAGAAGATAGTTTTATCTTAAATATATACTTCATCGATATACTCAGAAGAAATAGCATATATATATATCAAGTTGGAGACTAGAAAAGATCAAGGAAATTATCAGCATTATAAGACTTTGTAACTAATAAGCATATGCAATAACGAGGACACCACACTCAGTGTCTACAGGACACTTTTCCCCACTGCTATCGATATTGCTTCTTTTTTTTATTATCGATTACTACAATTATAGCTTAAAATACCTTATTAAATTCAAATACTTCATAAAGAGAGGGGCTCAAGTAGCAGAAGATCTTTTTTCTCTCTCTCTCTTCCTTCTGACAGGTATAACCTATATGTTTGACATATAGATGCACAGGGTGAATTTTGAAAGAAAACAATTACCATGAAGGAATTGAATTTTCTCAATTTTATAAAGTGAACGTAGATGAGAATATCCACTTCAATAGTAGAAATTAATTTTAAATTATTTTTAAGAAAATTAAGGACATTTAGTAATAAAAAATGGTAGTGGGACTGTAGCCAAGTATAATAGAAAACTTGGTAAATTGAAAGAGAAAAGCCAATGCCGCTAATCTCTTTTCATCTTCTGAAAACAACTGGCTCTATTTAATAATTTCACTGACATATTGATGAATATTTATCGTCAAGCTGGTCATTTGGACAAATAGTGCTAGGGATATATACAAACAAACTTAACTGAAAATATAAGGAGGAAATCACACGCTTAATTACAATAACCTCTTAATACTGTGAGTATTCTTTTATTTTCAGCTGCTAAATACTAAACTGCTAAATAATAATTTTAAAATAATAAATACTAACTAATAATAAATAACCTCAAATAACATTAAATAATAGTAAGCAGAATGATTAGTATAGATGTGATATCGACACCACTACAGTAAAATAGCTTTATAATGGAATACAAAATAATGCAATGAATATATTAATCCAGTTAAAGATTATTACCACCATCTATCATAAATAACAACCTAATAACAAACCAACTAAAGATATAATAACCAAGTAAGTATAGTAGCTGAAAGTAGTAATAACAAGACAGGAAACCACATAACGAGGGGACCAATATAAATGAAATAACTAAAAAAAAAAAACCAAAGGAAACATTAACGAACAATTGGATACCTTTTCTTTTAAGGACAAATGAGTGGATATAATTAATAACAATAGTAAACATAAACTAGACGTGTAAATAAAACCAAGTAAACTTCTTAGCCTTAACGAATAACATAACAATTATAGCTAAACAAACATAAATAAGTATTTTCTGTGAAAAAAAAAAAACAAGGGGAGAGATAATATACTGTCTATATACATTTTTTTTTATATATATGTATTTTTAGTGTGATATTACTTTCTTTTAATTATTAATAAATAAAGCAACAGGAGGATTTTATTTATTTTTTTCGTCCATTTCAATAAGTCTTAATTGAATCAACTACTGTCAGCCAGGAATACTGCACTCTAAAATAGGTGTAGACAAGAATAACTGCAGTACTGGACAAATAACAACCTTAGTCAAGGTAACTGGGATAACAACAATTCAATTCAATATAACATAATATCAATAATAATAATAATAACAACAATAATAACAATAATAATCATAATATCAATAATAACAATAATAATAACAACAATAATAACAATAATAATCATAATACCAATAATAATAATAATAGTAACATAATAAGAATGATAATAGCAACCATCAATAAATAAATTTTGATAAAAAATTTTTTTTTCCTCTCTCTATCAACAAATTCGGAACTACTGTTTCACACCTAAATTAAATCAGTCTTAAAAAAAATTTTTTTTCACTACAAAAAAAAAAAATTTTTTTTTTACTTTACCTTTAGAAATTTTTTTTTTTCATTGGTATATATACATCAGCACACAGAATAAGAATTATTTTCTTTGAAGAAAAAAAAAGGATTATAAACAATCTCATAAATAATCACACCTGAAGGAAAAAGAAAAAAAAAGAGGATTACAACATAATAACATTCCTTTTATTATTATCTACTTACGTTAAAAATCAAGTCCAGTTCATGCATTTAGCATTCTCTTTATAATCAAGAAAATTTTACTAGGGTAACTACTTAGTCCACTACTACGCATATAGACGAGTACAGAATATACTGGAAAGAGCAAAATTTGCTACAATTTGGTTGGAAATAGTAAGGTCCAGAGAGAGAAAAGAATACGATTTTACCTCCGGCTAGAAAAAAAAAATACGCTTTTAGATTTTACTCCAAGCACATATAAACAAGAACACATCGAACAGCTGTTCTTAAATTTTTATTATATATATACCGTGTCGTCTTTATTATTTTACATCCATATCGTGTATCGTCCCCCTTTCACAACCCCCACCTAGGAATAATGGAGCTTCCTCAAGAAACCAGGAGTGAGATAGATGAGGAAAGAGCAAGACTTAGCAACGTTTACGAACAATTGCAAAAGGATGCGTTGCTCACAGAAGCCGAACAGAAACACCTACAAGTAGATGAGAATTTAACTAAAGTAAGAGACAGATTACTGCGCTTCGAAATGCGGCGGCTGTTCGGACCAACAGCCGCAGAATGGCACGCCGAAAAGGATGAAGCAAGACAGACAGACGGAGATATAACGGAACTATCAAAGGTCTTGAGTTCCACCGCACTCGATCATATAGATCATGAAACAGCTAATATCAATAACGCGGAAAACAAAAGCTCCATCGAACCCCATGTTGCCACTATGGCACCCATCTGGTCGAATAACACCCCATATATGGGATACCCGTACGGGCCATGGCCGTCACCACCGTTGCACAGCACGAACACCACGGGAGTTAATCATCTCCCCGCTGCTGCCAACAGCTGGCAACCTCTGCCTGGAGGATGGCCATTCGCCCATCCGGCACTGTTCCAACAGTACGCCGCGGTGCCACACACGGGTACGCCCTGCACAACAGCTGGAGCGCAGCCCACGCCCAATGCGGCATCGACAACCTCTAGTCACATGAACACCAGTCGACCCTTCGAGAACACCTATCTGAAGGAGACACGGACTGGACAATTGCTACGCCAGTGGAAGGTGCAGTTCACTGGAGCCCCTCGCGAAGACGTAGAGGAATTTATTGATAGGATGGAAGAGACGATAAACAGTCTCGACATCCCAGCGGCTGACATTTTGAAACTAATTCCAGGGATACTGGGCGGCTCAGCCTGAATCTGGGCCAGACCCTTATATAAGCAATGGCGTACCCTGGAAGAGTTCAAGGCAGCGCTGCGCCGTCAATTCAGGCCTATCGACTATACTCTACGCCTAGAAGAGGAATTGCGTCACAGAACGCAAGGCTCAAAAGAGCCCATTGGCTCTTACCTCAGAGGCATACGTGTCCTGCTAGATAAAATGGCACCTGCACTGACACTGGAAGCACAGCTCGACAGGATATATAGAAACCTGCATCCATCATACATGGAAAAAATCAATAGAAACGAATTCCAGTCCATCGACGAGCTGCAATTGCTGGGCCAGCAAATTGAGCTGAAGAGCGAGCTCACAAAACGATATAAAGAGCCACCGGCACAAGACGAATGCATGGTGAGTACCGCGGCCTGCTCTCCGTCGGAAAGGGCGAACAGACGATCGAGACTGGCGGCAATCGATAACGATAAAAACACGGCCCCGAAGAAAATGGTTACGATAAGTCAACCATCCGCCTCAACAGACACTAGGAGCGACAGTGTACGATCGTATTCCCACAACTCACGGAGAGACACCCGAAGAGACAGTCCGTCCCAAATAGTCAACAGGGAAACAACGGCAAAACGAACAGAAGAAAACAGGCGACAAAGAAATCCATCGCCACGGTATCGGTCACCGTCCCCCTACCATAGAAGACCACCCCCCTCACCCAGATATCCCTCACCTGTATCGGCATCACGTCCAAACAACCCCTCTCCATCCCCACCATACCGACACAGATACCCCTCGCGAAGTCCCCCACGTGACCGAGACCATGATTCACCGAGAAGGAGAACACCTGACCGACAATACCGATCGCCTAACAGAGACGATCATAAGTACCGCTCGTACAGATCGCCCGACAGACGAGACCAGGAATATCGTTCCCCGAAACGAGAGAACGGACGACGTTCTAGAAATGGACCGCAGCGGGAGGACGACAGGCCCTGTTGGACCTGTAAGAAACCAGGGCACTGGGCAGACAGATGCCCGGATAGACGGAAAGTCTACTGTTATAATTATGGTGAGAACAATGACACGACATTGAATTGTCCCCGCTGCAGCCCACGGAAGAGCTCGGGAAACGAGTAAGGGACGAGGATGCTGGAGCCGAACTCGAGAATCCCTACAACACGACTCCAAATATCACAGACGACGAATACGACTGCCCCAAAGCCAGGGATGTAACTCACATACATTCCAACATCAAGGCACCCGAGGAAGAAAACAGATTCTTCCTCAACATTGAGCTGATGGGGAAGATTTTCCCAGCGCTGATCGATCCTGGCGCTCGGAAATCCTACGTAGGCCCTGGTCCCGGCAAACTGGTAAAGTCAGCTATTATACCGGTGCGCTCCTATATGCAGATGCCGGACGGCAAGGTATGTCCTGACGAAGGCGAGGTCGATCTGTCACTAACGATCGACAACCAACGGCTTAAAGCCCGCTTCAAAGTATCGGCCTCCTTGAAATACGCCATGATCCTTGGTATGGACATACTTTCGTCGCTAAAGATGACCATCAACTTTGCAGACGCTACGTGGCACACGCCTAAGAAAATCATCAGGCGTTTCGTCACCCAACACCGTGACTCACCTGAAGCTATCACGGCTATTGCAGCCGTTAACGGGGTAGCACAGTTAAAGGACACGGAGAAAAAAGAAATGGACCGAGTGCTACGGCACCTTATACCGGAAAAAACCGGAACGCTGAAATTGGCACGCATGCAGCCACATTATATTGACACCCAGGGGCACCGTCCCATAAAACAGCGTCTCCGGCGAATACCGGATAAACTCCTCCAGCAGGCTCATGCGGAAATTGACCGATTGCTCGAGGAGGGTATGGGCTAACGAACGCCCCGGCCCCCTTCCAGCGAGGTATGGACCTTGTTTTCGTGCCAGCGTGGCAACCGAATGTCTTCGTGTATATGGACGATATTATCGTCGCTACGAAGACCTTCGAGCAGCACCTTCGTGAGGTAAAAGCGGTCCTCACACGCTTGAACGAGATAGGCCTACAGATAAACAAGGAGAAATCCGAGTTTTGCTGCCCGGAGGTCAAGTACCTAGGGTACATCGTAGACGCGGACGGTCTGCACACTGACCCCGACAAAATTCGCCCAGTAAGCGAATACCCAAGGCCTACCAACCTGCGACAATTGAGGGCCTTTCTAGGCATGGGCGGGTGGTACGCTAGATTCATAAAGGACTTAGCGGAAATCAAGCTGCCCCTCACCAAACTATTGAAAAAAAACATCCAGTGGCACTGGGGAGGAGCGCAACAGGAAGCTTTCGACAAGCTCAGAATCCTGTTGACGCAAGCGCCTGTGCTAGCGCGCCCCGTGCAGAATCAACCGTATGTCTTGCAAACCGATGCGAGCAATTACGCTCTAGGAGCAGTGCTAAGCCAAAACCACCACGGCGAAGAGCACCCGATTGCTTACGCAAGCAGGACATTGACACCAGCTGAGACAAATTATACCGTCACCGAGAAGGAGTGCCTAGCCGTCCTATGGGCCGTAGAAAAATTCCGCGGGTATTTACTCGGCGAAAAGTTTACGGTGATAACTGACCACAGTAGCCTTAAGTGGTTACATACATTGAAAGACCCAACAGGATGTTTAGCTAGATGGGCAACAGCACTCCAAGCGTACAACATGGAAATCGTCCACAGAAAGGGAGCACTACATCATGTGTCAGACGCCCTATCAAGGCCCCCTCAACACCCAGAGTCCTCTACCGCAACTCTCACCACACTTGAAATGGACGATTGGTACCGCCAGAAAAGCGCCGAGATCCAAAAACACCCGGAGTTATATCCCGATTGGTCGATCAAAGAGGGACGGTTGTATAAACATCGGCCTAATGACATTACGAAAGCGCTAGGCCACGACCAGGATGACTGGAAGCTCGTTGTACCCTCTAACGACAGAGAGCGCGTCCTCCATGAGTGTCATAACACTCTGACCTCAGGGCACTTTGGAGTGGATAAAACCACTCACAAAGTCGGCCAGCAGTACTACTGGCCAGGTATGAAAAGAGACATACAGAAACATGTGAAACACTGCCCTGAGTGTCAAATACACAAAGTGTTGCAGAGAGGACCCACGGGCTTGATGTCGCAACGAAACATCGAAGGTCCCTGGAGCAGTGTAGCCGCAGATATCATGGGCCCGTTCCCGACCAGCAAGGGACAACATAAGTATCTCTTGGTGTTCCAAGACCTTTTCACCAAATACATCGAGATACGTCCATTGCGAAAAGCAAATGGCCAAGCGATCACACGGGCACTAGAAGAGCAGGTTATCTTCAAGTGGGGTTGCCCGAAATACCTAATTTCGGATAATGGTACCGAGTTTGCCAACAACTGGCTAAAGACCAAACTCGGAGAATTGGGTATAGTACACCAATTTATTGCGCCGTACCACGCACAGGCCAACCCTGTAGAAAGAGTAAACAGGGTCATCAAAACCATGATCGCGATTTTTTGTCCAAAACGACCATAAAAAACTGGGACATCCACCTCCTAGAGTTGGCATTTGCAGTGAACAACAGCAGTGCACGCTAGCACCCAGACATCGCCGGCATTTTTAAATTTTGGCCGGAATCCCCGAGAAATGCCGACGTATCGTCAGTCTCAAGATTCAACGCTGCAGGTGCAAACATTAACACCACTGGAATGGCAAAATCGCATGAAAAGATTGCCCGCCATCCACAATCTTATAAGAAAACACCTGAGCACCGCAAGTCAAAAACAGGCCAAATATTATAACAAGGGTCGCCGAGCGGAAACATTTGAGGTAAACGATATGGTATGTCGACGCAACCATGTTCTGTCGTCCGGTCCCAGCCAATTCTCAGCGAAATTGGCCCCAAAATTTGTAGCTCCCTGTAAAATTACGAAAAAGATATCCCCCGTCGTATTCGAGATCAAAGACATGAGTGACGGGAAAACGACAAAGGCACATATATCAGACCTCAAGAGATATCATCAACCTAATAGCAGTAATTTATCCACAGGTATCAACAACGAGCAGCAACATGTACCGAGTAAACGGACGAGGCAGAGGACTGCGTCGATCGGTCATGTCCGATCAGTCCAAGAGACCTGGGGACGAACAAATTCCCCCATCCCTCGCGTACGACCCAGAAGAAATGTGGGGGTTACGTCCAGAAGCGTAACCCGCACCAACGGTGCATATACGCAGAAGTTCCCCCAACCGCTTCAATACTACTCTCGATATGGAGAAAGTAAGCGAGGCCCTCGAAGAGGTACGGAAATCGCGACTGAATTTAATTCAGTCAGTCCCGATACAACACAGGAGTTCGTCGAAGAGGAAGCGGCGATGCAAACTATACCAATAGCGGAAGCATCATTCGCCCCCTCGCTATTGGACACAAGCATACCGACCCCCGAGGACCCCGAAAATACCACCCAACCCCAAACCCAAACCATTACCGACAACGTCTCATACCCCAATACAGAATATTTAGAGGAGGTAGCTCAAGATGAGCGAGAGCGTCCGGAACGACGTAAAACTACACAACACCGCAGGAAATGACACCTCCTGCGAATGTCCGGAACGACGTAAAACTACCAACACGCAGGAAATGACACCTCCTGCGAGCGTCCGGAACGACGTAAAAACTACCAACACCGCAGGAAATGACACCTCCTGCGAGCGTCCGCAACGACGTAAAACTACGGAGAAGGCACAACATCAACAGTGTGATCGTCCGCAAAGACGAGAAACTAGGGAAACTCAAGAAGAACACGCTCAGCAAAATGAAGACACAGAACATCAACAGAAGGTAGAAGGTAGAGAACCGGCAAATGAGGAGGAAGATGGATACATTTCCGAAGCAGCCTCATACAAAACGGGTCCATTAGAACCGTCCACGTACAAAGGTCCGGATACAGAAAGATTTTACCCCGCACGACCAAATACGTTCGGTCAGCCCGTTACCATATAGGCCAGGGCCAAGGATTCTTAAGCGACATCCTCCCAAAAAGCCATACGCACCTAAAAATGTGGAGAAAGTAGTATATGTGAGCACCCCGGAACATGGGACGTTCGACTATATCGCGAAGACCGATGTGCGTTCATGCGGTCTATCGCGACACAACAGTCGGACATACAACCCCATCCAACCGCACATGATGCTCACGCCACTACTAAGGAGAGATACATCATTCCGACCAAATACAGGAAGGCAACAAACGATGTTATCGCTGAATCCCCCCCAAATCGCCCCACACCAAGGAAATACCCCCCATACCGTACCCACATACCGTCGCCCCAACCCATAACCCGAAACAAAACAAGAAAGCAAGAAAAGGGTTA